>JAULJZ010000022.1:12521199-12534215 GCA_032270985.1 Heliamphora pulchella | reverse complement strand
CCCCCCCCCCCCCCCCCCCCCCCCCCGTGAGGAGTGGCCTTTATTTATTGATCTTAAAACTTATGATTTTCCCTCTGGGGGTGTTATTTTTTTTTTTCCTCACTTGCTCTATGTTAG
Source organism: Heliamphora pulchella (assembly GCA_032270985.1). Lineage (NCBI taxonomy): Eukaryota > Viridiplantae > Streptophyta > Magnoliopsida > Ericales > Sarraceniaceae > Heliamphora > Heliamphora pulchella. Next base: position 12,534,098 of record JAULJZ010000022.1, on the reverse strand, counting down.
AGTCAGGCTAATAGTGATTCGATTGTGGTTAACTATCATATATACTGCACAAGACTGGTTGCTTTTTCTTCCAAAACTGTCCTTGAACTTACGTATTTTATACACTTGTCAGAAAAAAAAAAAGGATTTTTTTTTTAATTTTTATCTGCAAAACAACCCTTGGTCACTCTATCAAAACATATGTGAATATGCAATAATGCGAAGCTTCTTTTATCTTGTATCTTGTTAATACTAAAATGATGTACGGTTTTTTCCTTTTTTGGAAAGACTTCTATTGGATGGAAAAATTAGATATATTCTTCTTTTTGGAATTTGAAAACTTGTTTATGAATTGACCATGTAAAAGGATGAATTAACCATGTGAAAAAATGTAGTAATGAAGCAGATCGAGCGATGGTGTTAGAAAATCAGTTAAAATAAGAATTCATTATTATTGAATCATCAGTTCAAACCATCAAAAACTTTTAGCTCACTTATATGTTCAGTGAAGATTGCTCACCTAGCTTTCTGCTTTAGCTGTTCTGAGCTAATTTTGTAAAGACCTCCTATGATTTGCCTCTCTCCTGGTAGAATAATTAATGATTATGAGATCTCTTAGCCTTGAAATCTTATTATTGCCTTATTTCAGTTGTGGACTGGGTGCTTACCCAGCAATCTGCTTCATATGATATGAGTTAGTTATGGAAAGGTCTCATGAGAGCGATTTCCTTCAAATTTCAGCACAGCTTATTTCAGGAGTGGGCCCATAGTCTTTAGTTAGAATCAAACTCCTGTTAATGTCCATTTCTGTATTCCTTTTACAACACACTTATACTGTTAACTTATTTGCAGAAAACACGAAAAGTACTGGCAGATAAGATAGCACAGCTGAACTCCGCTATAGATGATGTTTCTTCTCAGCTCCGGTCAGAAGATACCCATAATGGAGTGGCAGTGGATGCAGATGAAGTAGAAGCTGCCATATGAGAAGGCTCCTGTTTATATTTTGGTATCATAGGCTTTACCTCGGTTAATTGTCGGATAAGGAAATAATAGTTGAACTCGTGGTTGTCGTTTTTCTTCTTAGTGATTCACGTGGTTGTGTCATTGTGATGTGCTGGCTCTGAGCGCAATTGAATGAGTATTTGTTTGATACAATTATAATATTGTTCCATTTCTGGGCTGATTTGGACTCGATGCTCTTTCAGTTGTATTCAGTTTTGATGTGTTAGCTGATGTTCAAGTTGTGTTGGCTTTTTACCACTGAAATTCTGTTAAACGACTTTACAAAAGTTTAAAGAAAGTTAATTCTGTGAACTGCATGATGTAACTTGATGGAAGTGTTCTCTTTTCTGTTCCTTCTTACCCCCTCAGCTCAGATGAATTAATGTGCTTGAGATTCGGCCCCCTACCCCCACCCCCTCCCTGCTGGGGTAGATTCCACCTCCTGGGTAATGTCTCTGTCTCTCTGGAGGCAGTACTTGATGCTGAAAGAGACATCAAAATTTTATTAATTTAAATTAAACAGATTCAAGATTATGTAAAAAAAAACTTGTTAACAGGTCAAATCAATGATATTCAACCGGGCCTTTGTCATCGAAGCTCGAGTTGGTTTCTTTCTTCTTTTTTCCAAAGACTACTAGAGTATGATACGTTTTTGTTGATTTACAGTTATTTGACCTTCCACCATGGGAAGGAAACCATTGGTAACTTGGATGAAATATTGATGCAATGAGTGGGAAATTAATCATTTGCATTGTCGAATTCAATTTGCTTCGACACAAAAACACTAACTAAAATTTGGGCTTCTAAGCAAAACAAAACCTTTGCATGTCATTCCAATCCTGACTGGACATAAGTGCAGAATATAGTATACGAACGTGGTCTTTTCTTAACGCGAGAGGATACATATGGATATTTTTCTTCAGAAGGTTCCCCACCATCCACCAGCAGCCAACAATTCATGTGAACCAGAAGAATGCTTTGGAAAGATCATATAGATGGGACTCACGGGACATGTTAAATGGGGCCCTTCCACCATTGACAAGAGCAAGGGATGGGTGAACTATCTACACCCATTGGCGTGGCTAGGATCTTGAACATTCAAAACCTGATCCTATCCCCTATCTTTCATATACCATTCTCACCACACGTTGCTTTGCCTCATTTCCAAACCATAATTATTATATATTATTCGAAATTCTGACAGCCGGTCCATGCACAATAACTGGAAGAAAAAAGTAACTAATTTGAATTTTAAACAGTATATAAAATAGCAAGGAAGTTGTCCTTGTCCTCGTAGTTTAGTTGCAGCCATGGCCACTCACGCAGCTCTGGCATCTTCAAGAATCCCAGCTAACACAAGACTTCCCTCTAAGAGCTATCACTCTTTTCCCGCTCAATGCCTTTCCAAGGTCTCTCTATATTTCTCTCTGTACATATTTATGTCTACACACAGAGACACCCTCAAGGGGTTTAATACAGTTTTGTTAGTTTATCATTTCTTTTCGTTGCAACAGAGACTAGAAGTAGCAGATTTCTATGGGCTTCGATCCAGTGGATGTGTGACCTACTCCAAAAATGCTAGGGAGGAATCCTTATTCGATGTAGTCGCTGCCCAACTTACCCGCAAGGTTATCTTCTAATCCTTCTTTGATAAGTTGTTCCAGATTAATTGGTCTTCCTCATTAAATATCATGGTTCTGGATCTTTTGTCTGCAAATTCAATGGATGAATTACATCTCGATGATATTGAATCGGATCAATATGATGAATAACAATATCTGAGGTATCAAATCAATTCATCGTCAAGAATTAAACTGTTCACATAAATTATTGGAAGAATGGATTAATAAGTCTTTTTGGGACCCGGTCTTATCAATGTGATAATATAAGCCTCCTATAGTTCGCCATCCAATTTAAGATAGAATCTCCAGTGCGCTTACCCACAATTAAAAGCCCAGCTGGTACTTTAAATCTTGTAGTGCGGCGGAATACTATCAAGGTTTCATGTGTTGAGTTTAGAAAGGAAAAAAAAAACAGCATTAAGTTTTTTTTTTTGATTGGCAACAGCATTAAGTTATTGCCGGAAGGTTCTTTTAGATATGAACGGATATTGTATCGGCGTGGAAAGGACGTGGCAAGATTGCATTGATATACTTAAGGGGAAAATTCTTTGGAGTGAATTCAGTTTATCCAATGTTTTGAAAGTAATACGAAAATTTCTCATAGAATTTTAGCAAATCCAGTGAGTTGGGGAGGGGAAATTCAGATGAATATAAAAATAAAATGGAAAGAACTGTCTGTCAAGATTTGGGATATGAATCCACAATTTAGACTCACTTGAATCTGAACCAGGAGAAAAGAAATTTACCCGAGAAATTCTCAAAAGAAGAAACTATAATATTCAGAATTCATTGGACCATGCATGCTCATGGAGTAACAAACATAATTACGGTATTTGTTAGTGAAAACTGATGGTTTTTTGATTATGTACATATATTCTCATACTTCAGTATGTCGGTGATAGGCTGATTTTGTCTTTTCAAATTAGACTGCAGGATCAATCCCTGTTAGGGGAGAAACAGTTGCCAAATTAAAGGTTGCAATTAATGGCTTTGGACGTATCGGCAGGAACTTTCTCAGATGCTGGCATGGTCGGAAGGACTCACCACTTGATGTTATTGTGGTTAACGACAGCGGTGGTGTTAAGAATGTGAGTGAATTTACAAATTCTCCAATTGCCATGATTTTACATAGACAGTAGTTGAAGATATTTCTTTTACCAAGTTTTTGACTAATTAATTTGCATTGCAAATATAGGCATCTCACTTGCTGAAGTATGATTCGATGCTGGGCACCTTCAAGGCAGAAGTTAAAATAGTGGACAATGAGACCATCAGCGTTGATGGTAAGCCCATCAAAGTTGTCTCTAGCAGGGATCCTCTGAAGCTCCCTTGGGCTGAACTAGGCATTGACATTGTTATTGAGGTATAGTACTTATTTCAACTTTTCAGGTTCTGCTGCTATATGTATCGATCTTTACCCCAGAAAACTTTATCTTCATTTTGTAGTTCACAAATGTCCGATACTGCTCCTTTGTGCTTCGTGAGAGATTAGGTCATTTTTGTTCTCATGCTTGCTATTGTTAGATGTCTTATACTAGTTCAAAACCTATTGATAGATGTCTTGTACAGTGCTGACAAGGTATTCTTAGTGGGTCTACTCTTCTAATTCTTCACCGCTCTTTGCAATAAGGTGCTGGGGATTTGGGAATTACAGAATCAGTCTAAAGATATGTCATTTCCCACCATATGCTATGTTGTATGGCACGTAATTATTAATATGATTTTCGAATTGAGTACACTGTATGACCAATATCCTGTTTTCTTCCATCATAAATTCCCTTTCACGGTTGGCTTTTATTGGTTTACTTGGTTGGAAAGCTTGAATTTGTTTTAATTGCAATTCCATTTAAAATACAATGCTTCCCTGATTGAAGATGCTAAACCTATTTGTCTAATCGTCTCAGAAAAGAGTTTATTTCCCAAGAATAGCAAATAGGTGATGCATGAGCTAGTTACCTGGCCTTTTGAACCATTATCTCTGAATTTCTCTTATATCAAAAGCTCCATCTATTCGTTAATTAGGCTGCAGTTGAGAAGGGTGACGGTGGTCATAATCTTTTTGTTGGTCCTTTTTGCTGGTTGCTGTATCTTTGGTCTTGTTATTGGGTTTGTTTGAATTGTTTTTGTTTCTTTTATGTTCTAATTATGTTCCATTCCTTTCTCTTTATTCTATGTGGGGACCAAAAAAAAAAAGCGAAAAAGAATTCCATTGATTCCCATGAAAAGCACGCAGCTGACTAGCTCCCCTGTTCCCAAAACAATCCTGCAAAGCTAATTAAATCGTGCGAACTACAGGGAACCGGTGTGTTTGTGGATGGTCCTGGGGCTGGGAAGCACATCCAAGCTGGTGCCAAGAAAGTTATTATAACTGCTCCTGCAAAAGGTGCTGACATTCCCACCTATGTTGTTGGAGTGAATGAAGGAGACTACGACCATGAGGTTGCTAACATTGTAAGGTTGGTATTGCTAAACTCTAATCATGTTGATGGAAGTGCTCAAAGAACAATAAAACACTATTGATTGAAGTTAGTACCATTATTTTTTTTACTTTATAATTCATAGTATTAAATTGACTGGAAATTTTGTAATTGCAGAACGCTTCTTGCACCACGAACTGTTTAGCTCCTTTTGTGAAAGTTATTGATGAAGAATTTGGTAAGCTTCCATTTCTTCACATTTTGATTGGTATGGCACCTCTTTTAGATTACACTTCCTGCACTAGCCTACTGAAAAAATACATAAATTCTCACTTCCAGGCTGGACTTAAACGTGTCCAAGTTTCAAACACTGTAAATTGACACCTTCCTGATTTGATTTGCAGGTATAGTTAAGGGAACCATGACCACCACTCATTCCTACACTGGTGACCAGGTAGTTACTCATCCATGAGCAAAGAGTAAACACTAAAAATCCACTATGATGGTGTGTTTTTCGCTGGCCAGAAAAGACCATGATAAACAAAAGTTCGCGTTGGTCAAGTAATTAGATCCAGCAATACCTTGTATTGAACCTTAGCCCATTTTCCCAGAAATTAATTGAATATTAGTGCTTGTATATATTGTGTGCAGAGACTCTTAGATGCTTCACACCGGGACTTGAGGCGAGCCAGAGCTGCAGCACTTAACATAGTCCCAACTAGCACTGGTGCAGCCAAGGCCGTGTCTCTAGTGCTGCCACAGCTCAAGGGCAAGCTCAATGGAATTGCTCTCCGGGTGCCCACACCAAATGTGTCTGTCGTTGACCTTGTCGTGAATGTCGAGAACAAGGGAATATCTGCTGAAGACGTCAATGCAGCCTTCAGAAAGGCAGCAGATGGGCCATTGAAAGGTATATTGGCCGTGTGTGACGTCCCTCTTGTGTCAGTAGATTTCAGGTGCACCGATGTTTCTTCCACCATCGATTCATCTTTGACGATGGTCATGGGAGACGATATGGTCAAGGTGGTGGCATGGTACGACAATGAATGGGGATACAGGTATGGTGTAGCATAAAAAACACTTCTATAGTTCTATATACAAAACATGTCTTGACATTGCGGGAATAGAAAATTTTGGAAGATGCATGCTTTTCAAATAGAGAATTTTATTCTAGGCATGATTTGTTGTATTTCAAGCCAAGAATATTATGACATGTTACTTTATAACCACATACGAAGGCAAGATTTTGTTCAGTTTAGATTTGTAAGTGATTGTATGTTAATGGTAGTGTGTTCTATCTTTGGTAGCCAACGAGTCATCGATTTGGCACATCTGGTAGCAAGCAAGTGGCCAGGCATGCCTGCACAAGGAAGCGGAGACCCATTGGAGGATTATTGCAAGACAAATCCTGCTGATGAAGAATGCAAGGTTTATGAAGCTTAGAAGTTTGAATTTTTTTTCCCCCTTTTGGCTTGTCAAAAATAATTTATGTTGAAGCCAAGGATTTTCTTGCCTCATTGTTGAGAGGGGAATACAATCTTGAAAAATAAGAAGTTTATTTTTTATTTTTTATAAACCAGAACTACTGAGATGTCATATAAATGGAAATCCTTGTGATGGTGTTCACTTCTTGTCAAAAGAAAAAAGAGGAGAAGAAAAGAGAACTCAGAAAATAAGAAAAAGAAAAATGATTTTTTTCAATGAAACATAAATCGAAAGTCAATGAGGTGTTGAATTGTAATTGAAGGGTAAAAGAGGAATCCCACCAAAAGTGGATCCCGCCATTGATTAATAATTTTCTCTAGTTGGGGCTGGAACCAATAAATCATCGACTTCAAGACCTGTTAAGGGAAGGCCTATGATATGGACGACATCAAGAATGATAGGTGACATAATCCCACAAAGAAGAATCATGGTATTGCAAGAAGTAGACCAGAAATAAGCTGCTGCACCATATACCCACTTGTTCATGTCGAGGGTGTAGATAGAAAGCATAATGGTCTCTCTAATGCCCAGATTGTCCCATTGTTGACCGATATAGGGGGTTAAGCGCGAAACCCAATTGGACCAGTCCAACTTAGGGTTTATCTATGTGCACAGAGGCGTTGGCCCTTCCCATTTAGTCCAATTTAAGAACGGTTGATGGAGTAAAAAAACTTAATTCGGGGCCAAAGGGTAACTGGACGAAGAAGATTCAGACATGTTTGGCTCAAGAATAGGACCGAGAATGCAATTTGAGCTTGAACTAGGGTTTTGAATTAGAATATTGTGATTCCCATGTTGATCAACATATTCTTTGAGATCCAAAGGGAATCTCCAAGTCACAGAAAAGGGTTTGAAGCTTCTCCTAAGTGCCATTGGTATTAAGTTTGAGAAATCTTTGAGCGAGGATGAATATCATAGCAAAATAGGAATATAGACGCAAAGGCGGTAAATGACGTTAAGGCATCTACACAAACCTATTTAAATGTTTCGTCTTTTTCCTCACGTGACTTTGTAACTGTTATATTTATTTCTCAATACTGTTGTCATTAAGGGAATCATTAATTGGGTTAAGAAATATAAATCCCATTAATGAGGGGGGCAATTGTTTACACCAAATTTTATCAAGTTATTTCGATAATGATTAAATGACCCATCGAATAAAAGGGTCAAGAGTAATATATGTAGCCAAGGACCAAAATGACTCATGTACATTAAAAACACTCATCGAATCCCATAATAAAAGGATCAATGGCAATATATGTAGTCAATGACTAAATAGCTTATGTACATCGAAAAGACTCATTGAATTCCGGAATAAAAGGATCAAGGGCAATATATGTAACCAAAGGCCAAATGGCTCAAGTACATCGAAAAGACCAATCGAATCCTAACTCTTTTTCGATATCAACCAAGCCTTGTTAAACAAAAAGATTTATAATTTTAATCAAATATTTAATAACCTAATTTCCTCTCAAGTGCATCGAAAGAGTAGTTAGAAATAAAATATGTGATGCAGTGGACATGTGTCGCAAGACAGTTGACGCTTTCTCTCAAGAAAACAAGTGTCATATAGCAGTTATGCATCCAGATGCTATTAAGCAGTTATTTGTTCTCGAAAGCCAAAAATCATGCTTAATTGTGAAGCAGTTACAAGATCGTGGCCTAGAGAGGGTTTCCCACACCTTTGTATAATTGCCCACTACTAAAATTGGCCCACGATGGAGACGGTTACAAAAGCGGTTAGAAGCAGTTACAAATTAATCTATAAAAGATTAATCACGGACACAAGAGAGGGATTTTTACACACTCTGGCAAACTACCTATCTTTTTCGTTTTATCTTGTTTATCTTTTCATGTACTTTTTCTTTCAAGTTATTTTAATCTTCAGTTCATAGGAGAAATTTTAGTCTTTGTAATCAAGTTTTTGTAACTTATTCTCATTGAAGTAATAAAATTCTTTATTATTTATCTTTGGTTTATATTTGGTTACTTTTTGGCAAAGTCCTAAAACACGGCAAAAGAACCCTGCACGCAATCGTTTGACAGTTTCGAAAAATTTCCTCTTTCGAAGGAGATTTAGTTTGTTTTCGGTTCACAGGTTCATACTTAGTTCCCGAGAAAATTCAAGCACAGTCATGTTTGCTAGGTGTGCAGATTGCAGTACTTTCTCTTTGCATGGGGATCGTTTTATCTTGGAGGCAGATGTCCATTACATTGCAAACACCGAGGTGATGGCGTAATCTATCTTAAGGAGATATCGTACAACGCTGGACTCGATCTGTCACAACCCCCTCTATAGGGCCGAAACTTAATATGATATAAACACAGTTAAAGAATAATTGTATTAGTCAAACTGTAATTATCTATGCATAGTATCAAAGCAGCTGTACATATCATTGATACGTTTTTTTCCATACATTCAAAAACTTCCCACTTCTGGTCCTGATTACTAAAGATTTAAGCAAAAAAACACTTGACGGCGAGCCTGAGTCTACGGACCCAACAACTGTGGTGGACCAACTCTAGCCATCCCTGCTATCTGCAACCACAAAGGTTACAAGAGAGTGCATTTAGTATTATAATGAACAAGACATGAAACAGTCATTTTATTTAGGGATACAAAAATATCATATTTTTCACCAGAGATGTAAAATACAACATTTATTTTCCACAACATCTCATAAATTATAAAAACTTTCTCATGCTTTGCAAAAGTATCATTTAGGTTCATCAGTCACAATTCATTGAATTCACTGTCTCATAAATCATAAGTAAACTTCCTAACATAACCGCCACAATTCAAAATAATCGTGTTTCATTCATAACTCATACCCAACAGTGACCAAGTAGTCGTCCACCTCACGACCGAGAGTTTCGACGGTACTGTAACCTCAATTCTCAATGCACGGATAGCAACGTGATGGAATGAGGGTCACTCTTCACCAAGCACGAGTGGTATGTATTGTCCGGGACTTAGTCCGCAACGCCTTCAAGGCAAAAACCTCCGCTCAACGAGAAACCTTCCCCATAGAGAGAACCAACACCCATAATTGGGCAACCTCCCCTAACGAGATATAAAGGGCCGAAAATCCTTAAACTTGGCACTTTGAAACAGTATCTTATCATATCAATAACATTTGTCAAAATGCTTATATCACAAACACATGCTTTTCAAAAGGTACAGTAACATATTTAGAAATATCATGGCATTTGAATAAAATATCGTGCTATTACAAATTTTCATGTTTCAGAACATGGATATAAAGCAGATTTAAAGTGTAATTCATGCATTTATGTTCAGAATAATAGTTAAACACTCTCACTTTGACTTAGGCGTGGCAAACTCTCTTCTTGTTCTTAATTCCAAAATTTCTAATTCTCTGGTGACAAGATCTCGTGGTCTAACAAGAAATCACATCTATACGTAAATGTGGAATACTAATTTTCGTGCGTAACTTAGCTAAAGATTTTATTTACTTAATAAATCTTATTTATTTTGAAACCCTTGTTAATCACTAGTATATTATTTTAATAATTTTAAGGTACTTTATTAAAACTAATTAAAAATATATTATTTGCTTGATTTATTATGTAGCTCCCGGAATATAAAAATACTTTCAAATTGTATTTTTCTTATGCTTTTCATTACTTTCAAAATTTTAAAAAATTAATGAAATAAATAAATAATTAAACAATAAGCTAATTAAACTAAACAAACAAACCCCATGAACAGTGTTATCATCAAAACGTTTTGTTGTTTCTTTTTTCTTTTTTTTTTTATTACTTCTCTCTAGTAATCAAATAACTTAACCTTGAAATTGATCAAAATTAAAAAAAAAATTGATCTAATCAGCGAGCGATACACATTCAACGGCTCGGATTATGTTTTTGACAAGTTAGAAATAAATTCGAAAAATAGTTTGTTAATAAAATTTGTTAAACAAAAATATTCCGATTTGGATCCTCCGAAACAGTGTACCAACGATCAGAACCGATCATTAGCGGCATTAAGCTGTGCGAAGGGTAGTGAACGTTGATAATCGGGAGATAATAGCATACACAGTGGTGACCATGTGCGTACAGATTATGAAAATTAAGTCCATTAAAGGTGGTGGTAGCTGCGGCTGTTTGCAACAGCTTTAAACAGTTCCTGGGGTGTCAACGGCGGTCTGGAGGTGGTGGTGGTGGTCTCCAGTGGTGGCTGTGGTGGCGTCATGGTGGCTATGGTGGAGAAAAGAGAAACGGGATAGAGAGAGAATTTACCGAGAGAGAAAAAGAGAAACGGTGGTGCGGCGGCTATCGGTGGCGGGGGAGTCGCCGGTGGCGACGACGGTCGTGATCGGCGGTGGCAGGTGACGGCGGTGGTGGCGAATGGCAGCGTCGGACTCGTGGTGGTGGCGTTGGTTCGGCGGTTTGGTTTGGCCTCACTGTGTGTAATGTGTGTATATATATGTGTATGATATGTGTTATATACACTCTTGGCAGCAAACTTCTTATATGGCGTCATGCATGTGTTTTGCAGCTGTGAGGTTTACAGCTGCGAGACAACTGGCCTTTTGCATGCGATAAAATTCAAATATACTTAATAAAATTTTTGATTTAAAATTTTTAATTTAGAAAAATTTAAAAATTTATATATAAACTTTTAATGTATTTTTATGAATTATCGTATAGTTAAAATTTTCACTAGAATTTTTTATCTATTTAATACTTTTTTTTGTCGCGATTTAGTGATTACTGATGTTTTTAATAACGGTAAAAATTTAAATTTAAAAAAATTCTCAAAAAATCAAAATAGCATTTTAATGTTATTTTATCGATATTTTGTGAATTTGTATTTTAAATTTTAATTTGAATTTTATTTAGAATTATTTATTAAAAATTTTATTTTAAAATTTTCTACGGACGGTCAAATATTATATTATTCTAAAGAGTGATACGTGTCTTATTTTTGTTAGTTGTTATGGTACGAGTTATTACACGATCCCAAACTATTCTGCATTCGTTCTATAAGTCGGTTCTTGTTTCGGTTCTGTGTTCTTTATTTTTAAGATCGCAGTGCTTTAATTCTGTTCTGTCAGAATTATTTCTATTCTGCTTTTAATAAAAAACAGTGTTTTAATTTGGTATCTGTTGCACACATACTGGTCTGGTTTTGCTTTCTATTCATAAATCAGTTTTATAATACTATTTTTTTTTCGGGTTTAAGTTTATTTATGTTCTGTACCTGTTTTGAAACAAAAACTGTCTTTTATTTATTTATCTGTTGTAAAATATTTTTATACATCCGTATATCAGTTTGGTTTATTTTAATCTGAATCTGGTGTTTTATTCCGTATAAATAAAACAGATTTAAAAAATATTCTGTTTCAATTTTCCCAAAATTAACTAAAATTTTGGATATTGTAATTTAATTATTACATTTTGTCCTACATACATTGGTGATTTGATTTTTGATAAACCTAACGGATTGTTTTTTTTAGATATTCTAACTAACAACTGACATAGATTTCATGAGGCCAAGTTGAAAATCACTTACATTTAAATTAATAATATTAAATTTTTTTGTACAATAATTCCATCACCACCAACCTAATCAAATCCAACATTGGGAGTCAAAAGAAAACTCCCATTTACATTTCCATCTTCGTACGAGATTTAGTGAGGTGAGATCAAATCTAAGCCTTTTGATTGATCATCAAGTGCCCCATAAGCTTCAAGAGTGCTAAGATTATCGTAAATATAAATTCTTTCACGAGCACATAGATTGTCTTCATCACAATTAGATTCAAAATTTGCTATATGAGGCCCCATCATCTATAAGGTTTTTGCCATATTTCCCTTGACTAAATCCTTCAATTTCAATCGATTTCGAACTAATATAGCATAAAATTCCTTTAAAGTATACTTAGTAGTTGAACTACTTCTATTTCTTGCTTTCTTTCTCGTGAAACCAAGCAAACAAAAGGGCCAAATCAAATAATGCCTATCTAAACAAGTACCCTTTGCAGACCAATAAAGTGGGCAGAGCTTTACAATCCATAAGTAGAGTGTGAGAAGCCGAAGAGGGGAATTGACTGCTAGGCTCACCCCAAAGGCTCGCGTTTGGGTTCCCTTCTGACTTCTCCCTCCAAGGTCGGGCAAACACAGATCCTCTTTTTCTCCCTCTTAAGAGAACTGATAGCGCCGAATAGAAAGTAATCCAAACCTTTCCAAGCATTAATCGACGAAATTGATTGATCGAACTCCTTTTTCTGTTTTAGCTAATTTATTTAGGTTCGATAGCAGAAGGAAAAACACACGTTAAGCCTGATTTTACCAAAGAATGAGGCCCTTTTTACTTTTTAAAGGAGAAAGCAAATTTAATAGGAACTATCTATTTTATGGTGGT
>JAULJZ010000022.1:12509278-12520495 GCA_032270985.1 Heliamphora pulchella | reverse complement strand
ACCAGCAAAACTTCAAAAGCCCTAATATTTATAATGTTTGAGTTGTTCTCAAACATGGGATAAAATAAAACAATATGATCCTTTCTTCAGCAGAACTTCTAGAGCAATATAATCAACTAATCAAGTGTACCAAGTAGTCAAGTACCAACTGTAGAATAAGTCTACAAAATGTGTGCATATCAAAAGCAACGTCATAACTCACAAAAAGTCAATAACGATCTGAGACTCTCAGGCTCTCAGCTAATATAAAATAGCCCAAAAAAATCAACAACACATCAAAAATCTGTGGAATGAAAATTTAAAATAGCAAGTCAGCCAGCAACAACATCAATTGATTTAAATCTGTGGAATGAAAATATAAAATAGCTTCGAGCCTTCCAGGCAGCCTCTTCCAGTTCCAGCATATCAAAATCCTCTCCCAGTTCCAGCATATCAAAATCCTCTCCATGTTCAAGTCTTGTTCAATGAAATAACAAGTTGGGTAAATTTCTAATTACCTATTGATTACCAAATAATAGAAGTTTAGAAAGCCAAGTCCTTACCCCTTGTTAATATTAGTCATCAATTACCATACATTGAGCTTCCGAAGAACTTCCCTCTATAACTTCTACAAAGTTGTAACATACAAGAAATAAGTAGAAATACTCAAAATAGAGATACAACTAATGGAAATAAATGGTACTACTTGACAAATTACCTGAATCTAATTTTTCGTATTCCTCAGCCTCATCCATAGCATCTCGAAGGGAAATTGGAGTTGATGGAAAGTGCAACCAATTTTGTGTGCATATGAAGGCCTCCACAGTATTTGGAGACAATGTACTCTAGTAAGGATCAAGAATACGACCCCCGGTGCTAAAGGCAGATTCGAATGCAACTGTTGAAACTGGAATTGCTAGGACATCTTGTGCTATTTGGGACAAAATGCAATATTTATTTGAATTACTCTTCTACCAACCTAACACATCAAAGTTTGTTGAATCTTCCACACAACCCTTTGTCAAGAATCTATCCAATTCTGACTTGCTACTCAAATCATCTTCTTCCTCTAAGTCTTTGTTTGGATTGAAGGTTTTAAAGGGGAAGTGAAGGCTTTGGAAGGGAAAAGGTTGTTATAGTGGTGTTTGAATTATTTTTAAGAAGGGGAGGGGAAGTAGATGGAAGGTTAGTGAGGGAAAAAAAAACTTAGTTTTGAGAGGTTTTATTCCCCTCCATAATTCCAAAATTAGGAGGATTTGGAGGGGAAGTGAGGTAATGGATATAATTAGTTTTTATAATATTAATTAAAATCATTTTAAAATATAAATATAATATATATATTTTTGATACCTATACAAATTAGACTACTTGTTAAATACTTCCATTCCCTTTATTAATTATTATCAAAACAAACAAGGCGAGAAAAATAATACTTTCCTCTCTCTCTTAAATAACCAAACAAGATGAGGGGAGATTTTCACCTTTCCCTTCGCTCTCTTTTATAACTAACATTTCCTTTCATCCTCATTTCCGTCGATCCAAACAAAGGTTAAGTACCTCTTAAATTGAGAGGCAAACATAGCCCGATCATCTTGCTCCTCATCTTCTACTTTTACAACTTCAAACCGTTGACTTACACTTTGAGATTGCACACTAGTATTTAAATCATTAGCAACATACCACCCAAATAATTTATGCAAACCCTCACTCAACTTCTTCACAACTTCATTTACCACATTACCAGCATATGCTTTTTCAAAGCACCATTTAACGTACTTCAATTTGTAACGTGGATCAAGCACCACCGCAACAAACATGTTTATCTTTTCAAAAATTCCCCAATATTTCTCAAACTTAGCTTTCATGCTCTCTGCCATTGATTTCAAAACTAGATTCTCATTTCCACACAATTTGCTAATTGAACTTTAGATTAACATGATCTCCATAAAATATGAATTTGAAGTAACAAACAAAGTCCCTGAAAAGTGTAAGGTTGCATTATAAAAAAGTTTCACGAAAAGTACGTACAACCTAACTTTGTCCCAATCCCTTTTATCTAGTGACCCAATAATCTTTCTTCCCCCTTTCTCTTTTCCATTTTCATTTCCATCCTCACCATCATCCTCTCTAATTAGAAAATTCATGTCTTCCTCCTCTAACCGGTCAAAAACTGCTTGGAATTGTGTTGCCCTCTCCAAGATAAAGTATGTCGAATTCCATCTAATTGGCACATCTAGTTGGACTTGACCCTTATATGGAATGTCTTCTTTCTCAATGCATAACTTAAATTTTGCCAACCTAGATGGTAATGACCTCACATATTTTCATGCATTTTGCACCTCTAAGAATGGCCTCGTCAATTTCTTTCAATCCATCACAAACGACCAAATTTAAAATATCTGCACAACCTCGTGTAGAAATTCATGCTCTAACACAATTCCCTTCCTATTTTTAGTCTTTCTCTTCAAGTATTGAATTGCCCCATTATTCGAACTAACATTATCAACAGTGATTGTCAAGAATTTATCAATGCCCCAATCAAGCAAACACAACTCAATAGCCTTACCAAGAGTCTCACCTTTGTGGTTGGAAACTAAGCAAAAATTAAGAATCCTTTTTCGAAGTTTCCAATCACTATCAACGTAGTGTGCAGTGAGACACATATAATTCAAATTCTAAATGGATGTCCACGTATCTGTAGTAAGACAAATTCAACCTCTTGAAGCTAACGCTTTTTTCAACAATTTCTTCTCATTTTTATCTAGAAGCACATTTTTATATAAAAGCAAACAATCTTTTGCAACAGTAATACGGCATGGCACTTTTAGCCATTTCGGTTGCACAACATGTATAAACTGTTTGAATCCCTGACCTTCTACAAATTTAAATGGTAACTCATTAGTTATAATCATTTGTGCAAGGACTTTTCTACACGCTTATGCACTAAAAGTCCAAGATATAAGCTGGCCACCATCACCCTCTCCCTCTCCTTGTTCATTTTTTGGTTTAAAACCTAATGTTGTTTGTCTCTTATATTGATTCCTTGAACTAAAAGGATATTTTTTACATTGAGATTCTAGATGAGTCAACATAGATGTAGTCCCATTGGACTTTGAATGACAAGCATACTCAGCTCCATAATAATTACAACAAGCTTTAGGTTTATCCCCCTCTTGAATTTTTTTTCTTCATAAAGTGCTCCCAAACCATAGATCTCTTTCTACCTTTTGAAGTAGAATTACGTTTGTCTCTTATCTCATGTTCAGATGATTGTAGACCTGTAGTACCACTACCATCCGCAATGTTGCCAGCATTATTTGTACGAGTATCCATCTTATCACTATTATCAGCATCCATCTCTAATCTAACAAACCAATAAAACGAAAAATCACAAAGATTAGTAGATTACAATGGAGTTGAGGAATACAAAAATAGAGAGACTTGAGAGTTGACAGACACATGACAAGGGAATAGACGAGTAGAGGAACACAAGCATTTTAATTCCAAATGTTTTCAATTTAGGGATTCAATCATTCAAATTAAATGGTGCAATTCGCCGGGAGGGGGGGCGGGGAACAATCCAAAGCTTCACAAAGATGTCATTAAGCTGGAATAGACGACTTATGAGTTACGACGAGGAGAGATGAAAGCCGCCGCCGAGAGCCTCTGATCACTGATGACTGGCCGTCCTTGAGAGCCGAGACTCGAGAGGGTGATGTCGCGACAGCGCTAAGCTGAACCATTGACGATTGACGAACACTGGATAGTGGAGTGAAGAGCTCACGACACCGCAGTAAGACTAGGGTTTGTAACTTTGTAAGTCACAAGTCGCAATAGATTAGATGAGAGATTAGGTTTAGGCGTCGTTGAGTAGCTAAGGCTAGTTACTAGCTAGGGGTAGGTCTTACTTCTTAGTGGATTGGGAATTTGGGCAGCAACTGGGCACGGGAAAAAAATTAGTAATCTACTAATCTTTGATTCTTTGATACATGTTTGGTCGGTTTTGGTCGGTGTCGGCCTGATGAACGCGTAAACCACTACCGAACCGAAAAATGAAATTTTCCCTTCTTGAGAACCAATACCGACCAACAGTGTATAAGGGGCTGACCGTGAGCAATCGAGTCGGTTCGACTTTGTCAGCCAATTTGGTCTCGGCTATTTTTATTTCACCCCTAGTTTGGACTTGTACCCCAATGAGATCAAAAGCAACACACAAAAGGATGGTTTTACTTTCTAACGGGGATAGGAACAACAGGAGATGCCAAGTTAGAGTACAAATTAAGAACTGTTGCATGTGTAATGCTACAAAAACACAACTTCCACCCACACACAAGCCCCCAAAACAAGCCCATTACTTGAAAAACAGAATGCCTAATAGACAATCATAATAAGAATAAATCATGTCTCCAACAATGGATATCAGAAACAACAAGATTCAGAAATGAATTCCACACGGGTAGTTGTGACAAGCCAACAGATGCATCCTATACTAATTGGTGCAGCCTGCATAAAAGTATTGATACGATGCTCCTTAGTGAATAAGTCGTAAATATTTTAGCCCACTTAATTTCTATTTCGTATTTGCCGAGATAGACACTGTCCATTTTAGATCACCAAACTAGTGGTGTAACCTAGTTACTTACAGCGATAAGAACAATAATGATTTTTATGATCCCCCTCCAAACACATTTCACAAAGGATAGTGGAAAATGAAAATCAATCTCATTGGTAAACCATGAGAGCTCATGACGCAGTGGTATCTAAAATTTTTCAACGCAAAACAAACAAGTCTCTAATAAGTTCAATACAATAGTATTGTCTAAAATAGGAAGGCTAATGTCTTTTATTCCTCCCTTAGTAGGGGCTGGTAACTTTAACAAATGAAGTTAATTGGGATGCATCTCTCACACTAATATACCACCATAAACCAACAAATGCATAGAACAAAAGATTTTAAAAAAGAGTTCTTATGCAAAATTAGTTAATTTGGGATTCTTCAAATGATTTGAGATATCAAGAAAATGTGTGTTTGTGTCATCTTGTCATTCTACTAGCATTATTCATTGTTTTGCTTGTGATCAAATGATATGATAAGTGTGATAGTATTCTAAATCACAAAAAAAAAAAACAAAAAAAAACGAAAAAAAACTGCAAATAACAAAGGAGTTTGAAAAGAACATACCTCGACTACAAGGTTCTATTTCATGACTCGCATAAAATGATTTTCCATGAGTTTGTAGAGAAACTTGATCAGAAGGGCCACTAGCCTCATCATGAACCTAAGTTACACAGCAAACAATTCGCATAAATATACTAAATATATCTTTATAAAATTGTAAACCAATAAAACTAGTAGAACTATTCATTACAAATGTGCATAAAGCGAAGCACAACCATAACCTGCAAACCAGTAGAACCATGCAACTGCATAAGCAAGAAGGCCACTTTCTCTTTTAAAGTGCATACTTCACCCGACTAAGTTTTCAACTGATCCACTGGAATTAACAAGTTCACAACATTAACAAATAAAGAGAAAAATCAAGTACAACAAATATATTCCAAAAAAGTGCATCAAATCTTGTGTGTACATGCTTTTAAGCATTTGAAAGAAAAGGTTCTAAAAAGAAATCTATTCAATTTTTCTCCATTTGAAATTCTAAAAGTAGATCTATTCAATTTAATTTTGCATAACCACTTTAGTTTTTTATTTCTCATCAAAATCTACACCTCTCCCCTCTCCCCTCTCCCCTCTCCCCTCTCCCCTCTCCTTATTCAACAATCCTTTCGCACACGCATAGCGTGTTCCACGAATGCTAGACTTCTAATAGATATACAATCTACCTTATTTTCCAATACCCTCCCCTTACGTATCAATCCAACTCCAATAACCAACAATTCTATGTGCATCAATTTTAGCATCAAATGCCCTCATTCCAAAAGCATTAAATCTCTCTCCCTCTCTCTCTCTCTCTCTCTCTCTCTCTCTCTAGGAGGCAAAAAGAAGGGAAGATGAGAGAAAAAGAAGGTGAGGGAAAAGCAGTTCAATCAATCATTCATGTCGGTAGGGTAAAAAGGATAGGAAGTTTTAAGAGGAAAAACTTGTGTGTTGATAGAGAAAATGCTGAAATAGATACGTATGAGACTATAGAGGAACAGACAAAATGCTGAAAAAAAATAGAAATGGGTAAGGGAAAGGTAAGATAAGCACAGTACAGATAAGTTTGACAAATGACAGAATATTCACGCATTCTATAGTTCTAAAAAAATTAATATTTAACCCTTTTCAAATAGCAATCAAACAGTATAAGTAATTCCAATAAGGAAGACTCCTTGAGAACGAGAAACAACTGACTTAGCACAGAATTTCGATGTCGTCTATTATTTGTGGGAAATGCAAGCGAAACATTTTTTTTTTGAAGTTCTGTGATAAGGTGTTTCCTTTGCATTTTTACTTTTTTTGATAGTCATGTTATAAACCTTTGTATGGCATCAAAAGTGAAGTTGGAAGAGTTACATGGATTACGCATGATAACCTTTTCTTATCGCACAGTCATCCATAGCCTTGTATTCCATGCTCTTCAGAGCAAGTTCTACACCATAGCCACCCAAGTTTACCGGATTGCTTGTACCAACAGCTGCACAATGGCGACCTTTTGATTGAGAGCCATAATACAGGTACTTTTCCCTGGAAGTTAAGACAACATTTGTTTCAACTGCATATTCCATTAGAGAAAAAGAAACCAAGAATAGTGTCTCAACATTCTGAAGCAAGGACATTGAAGTCAAAGACCTTAGAATCTTTCCACAAAAAAGTATGAAAACAAATTTTGAAGAAGTAAGCATGTTATTCATAAATAAAGTGGAGACTTCAAAGAAGCAGGGCCACATAGAGCAAAGCCTTGGAACAATTATTTTTTCTATCAGTAATATATGATATAATAAAGCCTTGGAACAATCATAAAAAACACAACACCTCATGAAGCACAATGACAAACAGATCCATAGGATCTTCAACCAATTAATTTCTACTAATTATTTCACCTATTTCAGCATTTTATGGCCCTTTCTCGAGGAGAAGCTAAGATATTGCCTGTCATATGGATACATGTCATAGGGATACACACAAACCGACACTCCATGAAGTGAAGTAAATACAAATCACAGAAATTTCAAATAACACCCACCAAAACGTTACTGGTTCCATCCATTACCGATAAAATCAAGAAATCAAAATTAAATGGAAGAACAATCCACTACACAAACAGCCATGAATTTCTCAACATTAAAAAAACAAAACGGAGACAATTCAAAACTCTCGTTTCTTTTCTCGAGTTCTCCCGAAAAAACTAATTAAGATGTGCCAGTACGAAACAGAACTTACGTATAACATTTGCTTATCGGCAAGCCCGAGGGCGCGAACCAGACCAATGCTCTAGATCTCAGAAGCCAGAAAACCATTCCTAGTGACGACTGTCCGCTGGACCACACCGTAAACACTGCCGTCGAAGATTTCCGGCCAGCCGACGGGGCTTCCAGGCAATTCGGGAAGCCCGATTGGCTTCATCTAATTCGGTTGTGTAAGAGAAACACTGGGAATGATTCTAACTAAGTTAAATTCTTCATCAATTTTCCCAGCAACCAAACAGGTTCATCTGGGTCTACAAATTGAATTCCCACAATAATCTCCTCTGTTTTTTCATAAACAAATCACATATCCACATGATTCAATCAAGCTTTCACTGCATCATCCTAAATAATCATACTTTTTAATGCACATTTACAGACACACGCACACGCACAGAAGAAATTACGTGATATCTGATATGCAAGTTACAAGCGATCATATTACCTTGTTGTGGGGAGGAACAAATAGAGAGGAATGATGCAAACCTAAGTTCCCGTGGTCACGTTTTGCTCGAGAGAAGATATGGGAGACTTCGTGGAGAATAGTTACCGTGATCTCGATCGATTTGCTTGAGGAAGAACGATTGACGGCTTGATGCCATAAGAGCTAGGGTTTCAGATTTGGTCGAGAAGGAGATCGACTTTCACGATTTTTACTAATAGCAAATAAGCATAAAAAATTCGTAGGGACCTTATGGGGATTCTTGGCAGGGGATTTTTGGCAGGGTAATTTGCGGACGTTTTGCATTGGAAACCAAACAGATGCTTTGGGATTTAATGGACATCTTGCAGCAAACGAAGAGGAACCACTACTTTAGTAAAAACCTATTCTAGTGGCTGGGGTTTAAAACGAAGCTAAAGATCCAGGTTACTAACACTTGATATATTTGTTGTTGTTTCCTATTTGTAATGACGGTTAGATGAACTGCTGGTACAAAAAACGCTAGTATATATTGATTTTCCTGTAGTGTATACAATTCATAAAAAATTCATCCAGACTGTAACATCTTATGAATCAATTGCAATTAAGCTCCCACAAGAAATGGAACCCAAGAAAATGAAAAAGAAAAGAAAAACTACTGCCAAGCTTTATATTGTTGTTGGTCAAACAAGAACTCAATAACAGAACAAGGCATAGAGAGATAGTAAATTTACCAACGGCGAGTTCCATTACTGCACTTGATTTAATGGCTATTCCATGTATCTAGCAACGTTCAGTTAAAGCCATTGTTAACTCCTCTAGGTCTGATTGTATGTGGTCAGCACGGACCTATACATGCAAAGAATGCATTAGAGTTGGACAAACTCATGTAAGTCTCTATAACCCATCCAATCTACTCGATTAAATTTACCAAAAGAAAACCATCTGCATTGCCACCTTGATCAATTTTAATGATTGCGTGATGCAACTCCATCTTTCTCTCCTAGACATACATGAAATCTTTGTAAGAATAGGCATGCTTTCATAACAAAATAACCAGGTCAGTCATGAAACAATGAACTCATAATTTTTTTTCCCACTCCATCCTTTCTTGTCAATGTCAAAATCCTTATTAGAATGTGAGTTTGGCATAGTTACAGTATGTACTAGTACAAAAGCGTGCATAATTTGTTTATTTGACAGAACATAATCGACAGGCTGACAGGACGATGAGATTGTTCCAGCACTTGCTAGCTGATAA
Organism: Heliamphora pulchella; assembly: GCA_032270985.1. NCBI lineage: Eukaryota > Viridiplantae > Streptophyta > Magnoliopsida > Ericales > Sarraceniaceae > Heliamphora > Heliamphora pulchella. Next base: position 12,511,430 of record JAULJZ010000022.1, on the reverse strand, counting down.
AATGAAAGCTTAAAAATAGAAAGAGAAGCAAGGCCGCTGCATTTCTAAGCTTTAAAGGACCGAAAGAAGGTCAAGCATTGGACTTTATGAAAGACCAATCCTTTACTGGCCAAGTTACGAACCTGTTGCTCAAAAAATAAGAGAGAAGGTCCATCTGGTAGTTGTGCTTAATTGCAAGCTGATCAAAATTGGAAACCTAGAAATGCCACCCTTTAGCACGCCAAAACCTGCGTGCATTTTCACTACGGCGAGCATTCTTGATTTTCAAGAAAAGCTTGTAAGCAATGTTGACTTTATTTGAAGACACTAGTTTGTTATTCAATTTACTATAAATAAGCTTGCTTGGACAAAAACCCTTGCGCAAAGACTCCTCCATGACAAGGATGGCATTCTCCAGCTGCCCTACATTGCAAAGGCCATTAATGACATACTCATATACTTCCTTATCCGAAGAAAACCCACATTTTTGCATCTCATCCCATACATTCAACAACATACCGCATTTACCAAACTTTGAAAGTCGCATGAGCAACAACTTGTATGCAGTCACTGACACTCGACCTCCGACCTTTCTTGCTTTCTTATAGATCATCAGAGCTGCATGCGGTGGACCATAGGTACACAGAGGTTCAATGAAAGCGGTTATAGTCCCTGAAGTGGGAATGAACCCTCTGCCTAACATTTCATCAAACATCTCAATTGCATCTGCAACTTTACGAGCTTTCAAGAAAGCCGCAATCAATCTGGTGTAAGTATCCATATTTGGCTCACAGTTGTTGTTCAACATACAATCATAATATTTCATGCTTTCATTGAAATTTCCAACTGAAACAAAATTAGAAATCACGGCATTGTAAACACCAGCATCTGGCACACACCCCCTCTCTTTCATGTTTTTAAATATCTCAACAGCATCATCAATTTGACCAGCTCTCCCTAAACCCTCGACAAGGTAACTGAACGTTAAACAATCAGGATCAAATCCGTCTTCCATCATTGCTCTCAAAGCTGTTTCGATTTCATCAATTCTTCCAAATCTTGACCACCCAGAAATAATAAGATTGTATGACACACTATCGAAGGGTACTTTCCCATTCATTTTATTAAGGAACAAATTCGCAGCACCCACGTGGGATCGCCGGCACAAACACCGTAGAAGCACGTTCAAAGACTCAGTATCACATTTTGATCCAAACTCTTCCCATTGCCCAAACATTTGGATTGCTTTCGACACTTGCCGAGCCCGAGCATAACTGTCCATTACAATCGCCAGGGTATCTGAAACTGGGATTACTCCTTCCCTCTTCATATCATGCAAAATGCCCACCATGTAACTGAAGAATTTCCTTCTTCCTAGTGCTTTAAGAATTATATGGTAACTATCAACGTCTTTCTGTATTGTTGGTTGCTTGGTCGCCCAGTCAAAAAACATAACCATTGCTTCACCTCCCAAATTCCCTCTGTTCACTACCTTGGCAACGGTATCGATACTCAATTCTACACCTGCGTTTGATAACGCGAGCTCGGTTGCGGCTTTACCTCTAAGTTTCTGAAGAAATATGCCTCGCAGTTTATCCTCAGGTGTTAGAAACCCATCAACGGCCTTAATTTCGAGTTGCTTGTTCGGTGAACTTTGAGCTAATTGTTTCTGAAATGATGTGGTTGGACGGATTGGTAAGAGATCAGATAGCTCACTCAGCACGTGAGATTCGTCCGACAAAGATTGGATCTTGGGTGGTTTTTCTACAGGTTCATCATTCGAGAGAAAATGGAAGGTCGAAAATGAAAACTGAAACGGGGAATTCGAGGAAGAAAGGCAAAGGCAACTTACGTTTTGGCCGATTGTGTTGAACCGTGCGAGATACCGCGTGACTCGCTGGGCTGGATAGGCCATGGAAATGCGCTCGTCTCTGGCTCACAGTTGTACTCTGGAGAGAGAATAGGCCGAGAATGGGGAAGGGAGCAGCAGCGGAGATGAGAAGAAAGAAAAAGAAAGGACGTCCCTCTCTTTTAGATCTCCAAAAACGCAATCTCAAACAAGAAGAAGAGCAACATCAGCAACAACAAAACATAACTTCTTCTCTAACCCATAATTTCAACAGCGTTAGCCGTCGATCCACACGCCGGAACCCTAACGATAACGGAATGTCTC
>JAULJZ010000022.1:12472124-12482850 GCA_032270985.1 Heliamphora pulchella | reverse complement strand
CGTAGATGTGGTAAAAAGAATTATTGCGTACCGTTCGACCATTGTCTTACACCATTATCTGATATGAGAGGTATATTCTTAACTCTATTCAAAAGGTACATAGAGTGCAGACCTACCAGTCTCTTTCTATTGCATATAGCTTCTTAGACCCCTTCTACTAGGATTAACAAATCTTTTAAGGTTATGTAATTTTCTTTTTGTGAATACTTTTGTTTGTATAATTAGCATCCTTTAAGGGTTAGTTTTCTTTTCTTTTTTTTTTTTGATTCTTTTATCGGGTACGAGTCGTTTCGAGATGAGACCCAGCTGATGGATCCCCCTACTTTTTAGTCTTTTCAGCTCAGAGACCCATGACTATAATTACACACAAGGAAGAATCTATACGCATTTGGGTTCAATCTCCAAGAGGAAGGCTTATAAGGGTTGAATATTCAGATTCTGTATTTCCAATGGCAGATCCAGAACTAACCATGGCTGATATTATGAGGGCTATTATGGACCTACAACGAACAGTAGAGGGAGTCAATACTGTAGTGAATAATCAGTCTAGGATTCAAACCCAATGTCAAGCACAGATTCAAGCTTGTAGACTTGAGTAGTAAACCCTAATGTAGCTTCACAAAATAACCATGAGGACGGGATAGGAGACAATATTTGGGATGAGAATTTGATACCCGAAGAAGTCCAAACGGCAATGGTACCACCGTTACCCGCTCAACTAGTTGTCCCGGAGGGTATAGTCACCAAAGAATCGATCTTATCTGATAAGATTGACAAGCTGGAGAAAGTTTTAAGAAAAGTTCGAGGGGTTGAGGATTACATGCCAGATGTGGAGGGACTCTTATCTTTTTTTCGATGCGAAACTCCCCGAGAAGTTTAAGATTCCTGACATGGAGAAGTTTGGCATAACTAGAAACCCGAGGATTCATTTGAGAATGTACGTGGGTACACTGCCGCCAATGGGGATTAGCGATCAATTGAAGGCCCAATTTTTTCAACGATCTCTATCAGGAACCGCTCAGAAGTGGTTTTTGTCGTTGGATACTGCGAAGACAAGGATTTGAGAGGATATTGCTACTGCATTTGTTAATCAATACAATTACAACATCCAACTTGATGTCACAACCAGGGAACTCGAGACTACTAGGTAGGATTCCAAGGAATCCTTTGTCGAGTTTCTGACTTGTTGGAGGACTAAGACAGCCAAAATGACAAATAGACTCACTGAGAAGTAGTTGGTGATAATGGTGGTAAAGAATTTGCAGCCAACGTAACCTCTAATAACATTTGAGCAAGTCTTCAATGGCTAGATACAGATAGAGGACACTTTGTAGTCAACTGGTTTTGAAAAAGGAGAATCGAGCCAGAGAGTGACAAAAAAGCCTTATACCAATAACCCTAATCATGCCGGCAATTCTGCCATTTGTATGAACCGGAGTTACGAAGTAAACCTGTTAAATCCATACGCAAATCAGTCCAATCCATCCACGCAGCTTACCACACAAAACCAGCCTCGAAACCAGAGAAGAACCTTTACCAAGTTGATTGTACCTTTGTCCTCCATATTAATCCGTCTGATTGAGAGGGGTCTCTTGAAACCCCTAAAACCGACTCCACCACCAAATTATTTATCACCCAAATACAACCTGATCTAGTACTGTGCTTTCCACCATGGGAATTGTCATCTAACCAACAATTGCATGTAGCTTCGACATAAAATTCAAGATTTAATAGACAACAAAGTGATTCCCTCACCGACTCTTGTTCAAAAGTCGAATGTAACCACAAACCTATTGCCGAGCCATTCATCCCAGCTAAATGGCAATGTTATTGGGGAAGAGACATGAACCTTTGATCCTACTGAGTTCATAATATTAGCTACCGAGCCAAAGCCTGTGGTTAGCATGCCAATTGCTCACGACGTGTCATTAATCAATGATTTTGTTGACGAGCTTATGGAGGATGATTTCGATGACTATTCAATTTTGTTATTCGTGAAGAAGATGGCATTCTCCATTCCAATAGTGATGAGGAAGAAGACGAAGAGGTCAAATATCTGCGAGAAGAATTGGAATGGCTTGAGGCTCTTGATGATTTAGAAGAGGAAGGAATAGAAATCAAATGGTATGATTCAACTACTCCGAGCAACAACATAGCATGGTACGGTGAAGCTAAACCGAGTTCAAGGATCAAGAGTTTAGAAGTAGAGACACCGGTAATGGGAGTCACCAAAAGGAAAAGAGATTAGGGACAGCGAGATCAGACAAGTCGAGAAAGTACCGATCAATGAAGAACAAACTGAAGCAGGAAAGAGTCAGAAAAAATAAGAAAAAAACTTACCGCAAGTGAATCTCTTGGACACTATAAGTTCCATATTTGATCCCTCAATCTACATTATTCCTCTTCATGAACCAAAGCCAAAAACTCCTTCACCCGAGGGATCGATTTTGTGCTCTCACGGATGGGATCCTATATGTGGATGAAGACGGCCTGTGGGACCTTGAAGAGCTGGAAGAAGGACTGGTCAACATGGAAGGATTCGATGCTTAAGAAGTAAATGTTCCAAAATGGCATTCGGTCATAGAAAAGCCATACGATGATGGAGAGTATTGGTCAATTGGGGAACCTTGGGTGCCCCCTCCAACTTTCAGATATGAAAATATCTTCAACGGGATTACACTCCCTCAACTCTTTGGGGAGGAAATCCATATTGATGAGAAGGAGTCCTGCTGGCTTGTTCAGAATATAATGGGAATAGAAAGAGAACTTTAGGGAACCGAAGAGATAGATAACACATGGGCTATAGAAGTAGCACAAGAAGAGGATAACCGAAGAAAAGAGAAGGCGGAAGATTTTTGGGCCTTTCATGGAAATGAATACTCAGTGATGTAAGTTAGGCAGGTAACCGATTAGTTTGAAGGATTATGAGAGTTGGAAGAGCAAATAAAACATCTAAGAAGAAGCGAAAGACACTTTAAGCCCTCTTAATTAGAGAAAGGGCAAGCGAGTAAAGAGGCAGAAGAATTGAGAAATCAAAAAGAGAAAAAGGACAGTGAGGAGAAGGATATAGTGCTAAAACAGTTGAGGAAGACACAGACAAACGTTAGTATTTGGGGGTTAGGTTGTATGCATAATGTATGTTGTTGTGTGTTAGGTTCATATGCAGACAGTAGAGCTGTATCTCTCATGGGTGGTGTAAGTTAAGAAGAGTGGTTTAGATGTTGTTCATGATTGAATAGCCGAGATCGAAGTTCGGCAAAAATGGGTGGGTGTTTTTGATTTTCTATCATCACTACAAAATTAGCATATTGGGGTCGAATACCATTCAGAGTATGTCCCACAAGTTATGTATTAGGGTTTCTGAATTGAGTGAATATCACTTTTAAGTAGGTCAAAACGAACTTGACTTTGCTCTAAAAACTTTAAGTGAAAGCTTTCCCAAACTTCATGGGCAATAGAGTCCCTAAGAACCTGTGCAAGAATGCCTTGTGTGAGAGTTGCATTAATACAGCTCAAGACAAATTTATCACTCTTACGCTATAAGAGGAAATCTAGATTAGGAATATCTATCCCTTCTATAGCACAAAGATCATTGGCTACAAGAATGGGAATAAACTGACTTCGTCATAGCAGATAATTAGTCTCATCTAGTTTGATAGATACATAATTGATAATATTCCCTAATGAGAGAGACATATGAGAAAAGGCTAATATGGATGATGAAGATGCTGGGGATGAAGCCATAAGAGAAGGTATGAGCTAAGAAAACTGTTGTCGGACCGTGAGCTGCTATTCCTCCTAAAACAAATTGGTGTTAGGAGAGTGTGACTTAAGTCTTTTATGGCATTCAATATTACATCCGTAGGCTGCAGCTCTTTTGTAGAGAGCGGCATTGGGAATCCACCAACAATCCCTCCTTCACAATAACGCTTTCGCGATTCGAGCGCATGACCTCCTAACTCTTATACCAATTGTCGGACCGTGAGATGACATTTGTCCAAAAACCAATTGGCGTTAGGAGAGTGTGACTCAAATCTTTTATGGCATTCGACATCGCACATGAAGGCTACAGCTCTTTTGCAGGAAGTGGCATTGTGAAATCCACCAACAATAATTGAACTTTTGTTATTTGGAGCTCGAATACCATGAAAGAAATATTTTGTGTATTGATTTCTTCATTTGTACATGTAATTTATAGAAAAGAATAAGCAATTTAAAAGGAAATATTAAAAGGAATCCCTATAATTAGCTAGTAATCAAATCCTCTATGATTAGCTCGTAACTACATCAATCAAATCTCTAAAATAAAGGAGTCAAATTATAAAGGATTATGGATTGAGATCATGGGATCAGGGCTGAAAATTACTTAACAATTAGGAAGGATTTGGGGATGAAATCATGCTTGAAAATCACTTAACACAGGAATCTTAGGTGCTTCCTTCTTTTTCCGTTTACACAGATGTACAATCAGAAGTTTTAGCTAGTGGAACAAAGTATTACCTCCAATCATATATGATATTCTTTCATTTAATCTTTAGAAGAAATAAAGATCTTCTGACTAGTAGTTATATCTTGAAAGTGAACAAAAGTAATTATAATGTTTGTGAGAATAAATAGAAGAGAAGGATGAGAAAAATTGAAAATAATAGAAAGAGAAAGAGAATTGAAGAAATGTGAAGTGGCTTAGGAGAGAGACGAGAGAGAGGTTGACAGATCAATAAAATGAGCCATAAAAAAAATTAGGACAAATATACAATGGGGGTCAAATGGATAAATAAAAATTAATAGGGATGGGAATTTCTTTTTTAAAAAAATAAAAAATGCAAGTGAAAATTGTTTTTTTTTTTCCTTTTAAATCTTAATGGGGCAAAAAGTTAAAAACTATAGGTAAAAATATAATTTTTAGAAGTCAGTAGTTCAATTACCCACTTGCCCACCTTAATAGCTCAGCCAGTGCCCTCAGATCTTACTGATTGAAACTTCTGTTGACATTGTCATGAAGACTCATGAAGTAATAAGATCCAAGGAAGAGGGAAAGAAAAGGAAAAAAAAAGGGTATTCATCCCTAACTGTCAAAATTTGGCATCAAGTTTTAATTAAGGCCAAGACATAAAAAGAGATCCATCACACAAGTGGTTTCTCTATCCCTTCAGATCCACCATTCTCATCCCAATTTGAAAATAATAGGTATGGAGAGCCGAGGCATTGCAATCAGGAAGTAATCTTCTGAAATTTCTAAACAGGGACTCTGAGGCTTGAAGGTGATTTTTTTTTTTAGCTCTTTCTTATTGGCAAAGGGGGGAGGTATAAACCCTTTTACAGGAAAGCCAGAGGAGAGCCAGAGATATTGGAAATTGGAATACAGCTCGCAAGAAGTTATTCGGCTGATGCTGATCGCGAACTAGCCCTGCTATCCCAAGCTATCCTCCCAGAGCACCAAAAGCATAGGGGAATAGGATTTGGCAAAGGTTGCATAATAAAACCTCCATGATTTTTTTTCCCCCTTTAGATTAACTGAAAAATCACATCACTCCAAGGAGATAGCAATAAACTTTTTTGTGTCATAGTAAGCACCCTAAGTCCTAAACACCTGATCAAAACACCAATGTGGCAGAGTTTAATTAGGTTACAGTTCATCAATGTCCAGTCAGGTTAAAACACAAAACATAAGAACCAAGATGGATAATAATCAGTAATTGAAGTGGGGACATATTTTAATTTTCTGTTTTGCCATGTTTCAACTTCGTGCGTCATGCTCCAAGAATTTGTACAATGAAGAACCATGTATTCATCAACCAGAAACCTTTATGCATAATTCTTCTCAAGATTAAAGAAAATGTTAAGATCATACATACAGGAGTTTCTCCGAAAGGGAGAGAACAAGGGAAAGAAAATATTCATAAGGATTAACTGTGACAAAAAAAGATAAATTACAAGTAATTACCAACAGTACTTATATAGTCTCGGGAAATGTGAGGGAGATCACAAATCAGACAGTTGAGAGGCATCACCATAAGCCTTTAGTCCTTCTTTCAACTAGTCAAGGAAGTTGTTGGGACTTGTGCAGCAGCTGTAGAAGTGAACTTGCTTTTCTTTGACCTCTGTTAGTTCCATTCTTGGAAAGTTCAACCACAGGGTCATGCACACCATACTGAAGTGCGGCTAGCATGAGATCCGGATTCTCTGAACCCAACTCAAGAAGCAGTGCTGCCGCACATTCCTTATTCTTAGGGGTTCCTTCTTTGAAGAAGTTGACGAGAGTTTCAATAACTGAGAGCTTTCCAATTTCTTCCCTCCCATCAGGATGTGCTGCAAGAAGCAACAACAATGAGAGGGCCTCATTAACCATGTCCAAGTTTTTGGTCTCGAGTAAATGGAGCAGAGGTGCAACGATCCCAGCCTCAATGGCCCTGGTCTTATTTGCTTGGCTTAGAGAGAGGTTAAATAGTGCTGTGACGGCATCTTTTTTGCCTCTGATTGTCCCATTCTTCAACAAATCTACCAGCGGCGGGATGCCATTTGACAACCCAATAGTTGCTTTATTCTCATCGAGCATTGATAAGCTGAATAAAGCTGCTGCCGAATTCTCTTTGGCCCCTATCGTTCCATTCTGCAGGACTTCAATTATGGCCGGAATCGGTTTTTCTCTGGATATTAGTCTCTTGTTGGACTCATCAATGGACAAATTTAACAGAGCTGTTACGACATGCTCTTGAATTTTTGAATCTGGATAGGACAGGAGTTGAACTAATGGTGGGATTCCTCCACAGCTGGCGATTAAAACTCTGTTTCCCGGACTCTCTTTGGAGAGCATACGGATCTTCCTCACAGCCTTTCTCTGCACTTGTAGCTGATTAGAGGATAAGTTCTGAATGACAGATGGGATCTCCACATTGGGTTCCGCACAGGAGCTGTCCAAGCTTGCAGAAGCATCTTTTTTGGGAAGTGGAAAATTGTTCTTTTCACACCACTGCAAAATTAAATTGCGGAGGGCAAAGTTTGGTGCCAGTGACAAGTGGACCAAAACTTGCCCAGTTTTGGGGCAGGTTCGATGATCAGAATCCAACCACTTCTGTATGCTTTCTCTTTCATAGGTCTTCAATGGGTGACAATTAAAACCAGCGGTTAGTATATATCGATTCGCACAATAATATCTGTGGTATAAGAAACTAATATCGTTCTTGTTGCACAAGATGATATGGGATACAGTCTTACAGATCAGAAGACTATGACAGAAAAGTAAACATGAAGTGATAAAAATTTTGCCTTTTCTAGAACTTCAAGTTCTTAAACAACTTGAATTTTATGTTATGTTAATTATTTTGGTAAAGATTGAACTAGATCATATAATGATTTCTTTTCTTCGATAAACTAATGTTGCATGGATTACTGAACAGGAAGGAAAGATAACTATTGCCACATGTGAGATCACCTGTCCAGTTGCAACGATAACAGGATCTGTCATTATTTCTAGTGTAATTGGGCAGAGAAATTCATGAGGAATTGCCAGAGAAAGGCACTTCGAAAGAGCTTTAGGCACAATAGGATCATCGAGAATTCCATTGTCTTCAAGTCCTGCAATTCGTTTGCATTTGCTCAGAAGAGCTATGATTTGCTGGCTGGTCTCGGTACTTTGTCCTCTTTCTTTTAAAAGATCCCTTACAGCTATGGTTTCGGTCCTTAGGTCCTCAACGGTACACAGGGCGAGCTTGTTTGCCAGCCTTTCTATGCTTGCACTGTCTGCATTCCTGTCATCCTGTGTTGATAGGACTACCATCATGTCCATTGCAATTTCCATATCCTGAGTATCCGTTCGCCTCTTTGCCCTCTTAAGTTGCATACGCATCAGCTCAACCTGGAAAAGGAGTTAAAGCTAATCTCAAGATTTCAAGCAAAATGAAGATTAGCAAACTCGCAGAAACATTTGAGTACTGAATGTTTTAAATAGACAAAATGACTTGAAGAAACACTGGCAACTAAATGTTCACCCCAAAGAATCTTCAACACGTACTTATTTTTAGAAACTCATCCTCCAAAATTCACAAGATAATGTGAAGAACATGCAAGCTTGCAATCAAGATTTTCATATTTATATGCCTCTACGCCTTAGGTATGATGGTGAATTCGTAGGATGTGTTAGGGATACGTTAGCTCTATCTTGCGTAAGACCGGGAAACCGCAACCCAAAAAGAATAGAAAGAAATGGGTAAAAGTTACACTAGGGCTCCGTTTGTTTCGACATAAAATGTCTTTCGTGTAAATCATTTTGTAAAAAATAATCTTTTTGTTTTGTTTTGCGGTGTTCAGTTGACGCTTGAACAATTTTTTTAAGAACAAATATTTTTCATTATTTGGTTCAAATAATATATTTTCCACAACAAATGTTAGGAGCCCAACTATCACCATAACAGAGCAATATAAAACAAAACAATCCCCAAGACAAAAGCGGAACCTCCCAAATGAAATGAACTGAATAGGTAGGGAAATCAGAGCATTTATGCAACAAAATAAAAAGAATGCACGACCCCAAGAGGCAAGAATGCTTCAGATGAATTTTAACACTAATGCAACATCAATATATAGCACCGGCAACAAGAAATGTAAAGGAAAATGTAAGCCAAAACATACCGTACGATCTCAAGTCCTTTGATATGAAAATGTAATGCCCATAGTAGTATTGTTTTTGGTTGGTCACCTGCATAGCCCAACCAAAAACGACTTGCGCTTTTCTTTTTTTTTTTCTCTCTAAGGGAAATCAATTTTAATTTTATGATGTAAGATATTTTGCTTAAAAAATATTTTACTTCCGTTTTGTCAAACCAAAAAAACAATTTATGGGAAAATACTTTACTGGGAAACAAATTGAGCATAGAAATAAGAAAAACCAAGATATTAACATCGCGTATCATTCTGTTTAGCAATTTATATTAAGTTAATGAAGCATTTTGTTAATTGAGTTATTTTAATCCTTTCAAATTTACTCGTGTATCAGATCCTCAATTCAGATAGACCTTTCACCAATGTTTCGCAATATATTATGGATACAGAAGAGCAATACAAACAAAACACGTATTTGAGATGGATAATATGAGGGGATGGTGTACTTGTTCCTTCACTTCCTCTGAAATGCCAATTTCAGCATATGGCATACCATCCAGAGCTTGATTCAATTTTTCGTAAATAGCATGAAATCTGACCATGACAGCCTCACTCTCTAACGCCTGAATTGGGGGAAAAAAGCAAAGAAAGGAAAAGAAAAGAAAGAAACAGTTTGGTGATCGAATATCAAAAAAATTCCCAATTCTGTTAGCTGCATCATAAAAATCGTTGGAGCACAAACCAGATAAATCTTGCTGCCCTCGTTACACATCTTCAGCAATTTCTTCGCAGCAAGGAATGCCTTCTTCATTCTACACAAACAAGTCATACCTGTCTCAGGAATCGGCCCATCAATGTCCCTAATCTCTTCCAACAGCAGCAAGAAGAGCTTCAATCGCCGCAGACGATCATGCGCCTCTTTCCTCTGCGTCCTCGGGTAATCTCCAATGGATTGGACGGAATCAACCAGGGCAATTAGTTCCTGAACCAAGTCCATCTTGTTTTCAGGGTTGTCCGGATTCAATATGTTCTCTTCCTCCGCAAGCTCTCTTTCTCCCGCTTTCTCGCCCTTTGGTGCTGTCACCGTTTGCAAATTCTTCAACATCTCCCCAGCAGAGTCTTAGCCGCGTCTGCGCTGCTAATGAATTGGTCGGATTTTCACAAAAGAAGGCGAAGAGGGTTCTGGGGGAGGAGACAGAAACCCTAACCCTAATAACCATGGATTTTCACAAGAGAAGGCGAGGAGGGTTCTGGTTCTTCGCCTTTTGGTATGTTATTGTCACGGCATTTTCGGTCTGAACAACTCATTTCGCGGCATTTAACTGCTTAAAGATAGAAAAAAATTTCAAAAGTTCGTTACAAGATTTTCAAAAGTTCGTTATTTGACACGCTGTCCGTTATCAATATCACACATATGGTCGAATTGTCAAATGTTAAGTTGGTTTTCTAAAATTAGTAAACAAATTATTCATCTTCTAACATTATTTTATAATTAATAATTTGTGAGCACTTTTAACCAAAAATTAGTAGTCGCTCCCGTTTTCATGTGACGTTACAACTAATTCTTATTATCTTTCTTTTAAAATGCTTAAAACATAAAATTTAGTTTTAAATCAACTTAAAATATATATCTCAATATTTTTGTGATATTTACAATTGCTGTGGATTCTACGTATATATAAATAACTAGAAAAATTGTGATTAATTTTTATGTAGATAATATTATTGTTCTTTTTAGGATAAATTATACTGACATCTCTCAAAATTTTTGACAAAAATAAAAATGCCCTCTTTGCTTTTTGAAATATAACTTTCCTCCTCTAGTTTAGTTGTCTGTCTCAAATTAACTTAATTGTTAAATCTCTATCACTAATATAATGGGAAACGTTATGTTTAATTTATTGTTGATTTTCACATTTTACCCTTAATATTGTGAAAGAAAGTTAGAAATTCCCCTTATCCCCCCGCTCCTCTCTCTAAATTGCTGATTAATTGGGCAAAGTTTTCATTAATTCATGAAGGGAAAACATAATTCTAGCTTTTCTCTCAAATTTGTGAAGGCCTGTTTAGTAATTTTTTTTAATGTTCTAAAGATTCTGTAAACTAGAAGGATAAATTAAAGATTTTG
>JAULJZ010000022.1:12408418-12445851 GCA_032270985.1 Heliamphora pulchella | reverse complement strand
TCTTCTAAATTAACTTTGGTTGCACGGGTTTATTTTTTATCGTTCGACGTCAAAATTTTTATCTAGAGCCCGTTTCGGCGTTTGCCCGTCTAGTTAATTTTTTACCGAAATCGTTTTACAAAAATAATAATCTTGGCAGTATTTCCTCCAACAGTGCATTTACAATGTCCCCCGAAGAACCACACTTGTTGAGCTGGAAGCAATGATGTTATCGCCTAAAATTCAAATGCAGGTTGCCTCACAGACAGGTCCGTTCGGTCACTAAGTACAAGATCATGCCGATAAATGGCGATGATACGTTGGATACGCTATTAGGGTTGGCTGAGGGTACCCCCGCGAATTGTCTTAAGTTTTACATAGACATTGAAAGCCCAGTGGTCGACCCGTAAACGTTTATGCATGGTTTTGGATCGTTCATGCATGGTACTGGATCGTTCATGCAACTATTGACGCATCGAGGAGATGCGTCTGGTTTATATTTTGGGGATGACTTTGGGGGCTATAACCCAGCTACATACACCGAACCGGATACGTCATTTTCGTTGAAAATATCGACCGCAGGCAATACCACTATAGTACGTCCGGTTGTAAGAGTGCCTAATAGAGGGGAGTCATCACCATTCATGGGCACTTTGCTCCCTTCGAGTCCAACAATTGGGTAAGATACAACTGCGGTAGCAGTGGAGCAATTTGTAAGGTTCACAAAGCCGAAAGACGACTACGAATTTGAATGTCGACAATAGAGGTGCGTTGTCGGACTCGGATGAAGACTTAGACATGTTGTTAATGTGTACTGAGCAAGATGCTGATGTTAAGGATGACGAAGAAGACTTTGGCTACGTTGGAGAAGGGAAAAGTGATGCCACCAAAGCGGATGCCCCTTCTTTTACATCAGTTAACATCCCATTCTTTTAGAATGTAGATATGAAAAATGATGGATCCATTACTTCACGCAATTTTTACTCTCGTGGTAGGGTTTGAAATCCAAAAATGGCTGAGCTGTGCAAGGGTATGTTGTTCAGAGATAAGAATGACCTCTAGATAGCTGTGAAGCTGTATTACATAAAGAACAATCGAGAATTTAAAGTTGTGGATTCGAGGAAAGCAACTTGGGCGGTCAAATGTAAAAATAACTGCAATTGGCAGCTTCGTGTGTGCAGAAAGAGTAGTCATGGGTACTTTGAGATAACTCAAGATGCTGGTGATCACCACTGCGTGTACGAGAGGATGAATAGGGACCACCGTAACCTAGACTCTCGATTTATTGCTACATTCATCACAATTGACGTTGCGGTAAGATTAATAACTTTGCATCTGATTTGTGTCGTTCGTCATATTTAAACTCTTCAACCATTTACAAATTTATTAAGATTTTGCAAAAAAACCCAGAGATAACCCTAACGGCTATACTAACAACTATAAACTCCATCCAAAAGTACCAAATATCGTATAAAAAGGCATGGTTAGCGAGGACAAAAGCGATCGAGATGGTGTTCAAAAATTGGGACGAGTCCTACAGTAAGTTGCCTAAATATATGAATGCATTGCAGACGTATAATCCTGGCACTACTGTGTAATGGAACTTAATCTACCTATTGAACGCCAACGTGACGACATTGAACTATGTGTTCTGGGCATTCAAGCCGTCCATTGATGGGTTCAAATACTGTCCACATGTCACATGCATAAATGGCACCCATTTGTATGGCAAGTACAAAGGAAAAATACTTATCGTGACCGAAGTCATTGCATATATGAAAATATTTCCACTGGCCTTCTTTGTTGTAGATGAGGAGACGACTGAGAGTTGGTCCTGGTTTATCATCAACCTCAAGAAGCATATTGTCCTTGACAGGTAGGGGGTAACTTTGCTCTCTGATCGCCACGTCGCCATAAAAAATGCTATTGCCTAGTATTGGGAGAACCTAACTATCAGACCAGTAGGGTATCACATGTACTACATCCGGCACATACAAAGTAACTTCAACAAAAATTTCAAGAACCAGCCACTCAAATCTTTAGTTTGGGCTGCTGCTACGGAACATCAAAAGTGAAATTTCAACATGAAGTGGTGGAGATCAAAAGTTTGAGCGAGCTAGCGTGGAGATGGCTGACCCATATAGACCAAGTGAAATGGATTCTTTTCTATGATGGTGCTCATTGGGAGGTGACGATCACGAATTATGCCAAGACTTTTAATGGTGTATTGAAAGGAGCTTAGAATATGCCCATCACTGCTTGTGTGGAAACAACTTTTCATTGACTAGTTAAGTACTTGGATAGAATGAGGAGTAGTGCTGAGAGCATGCACCAGAATAAAAACATATATTCGAATTCGGTGTGAGAAAAGATCCTTCACAACCAGGAGATATGTAATCAGCATGACTTGATACCATTTAACAGGTAAATCCTATTTCTATTATATTTGTTGGAGATGTATAAAGTTATAATGAAATAATTTATATATTGATTGCCTTAAATTAACAGGAGTCAATGGGTGTACGAGGTAGTGACGGCAGTTCGCCAAGGAAGAGGTCGAAACCTCCACGTAGTTCACATACGTAACAGAACATGTGATTGCGGTAAATATGAGACTTACCATTACCCTTGGTCACACATGTTTGCTGTTCTTGCTTATCTAGGAGTAGGCGCCTTATTTTTTATTGCACTCGAGTATTCAATATCAACATACTTGTAAGTTTGGCAAACAAAGTTACAACCAATGCCATATAAATATTATTGGTCAACGCCAAACTTTCCAGTGGTCATCATAAACTCGAACCATATAAGGCCTACAAAGCCAAGACGTTCATAGAATAGTCGAATCCACAATGAAATGGACATGTCAAGACAACGAATGTCGAATCATTATGGTATTTGTCAACAAACAGGCCACGATAGGTTGATATGGAAATGACATGCGACCGATCGTACTGATCGAACCTGATGCTTGTAATAACAGTGTATGCTTATAATAACTTTCTCATTTATAGCATTTTGATTATATATACTATTCAATCTCACAAAAATGACCATTAAATTGCATTATATATTTGTAGTACTTGTTAATACAAGAAAACAAATGCAAGAAATTGTAAAAGGAGAATATTGAAAATTCAGATATTGAAGATACTGCTATTCTTAAAAACCCAGATAATATGAATCCAAAATAGTAAGGTTCACTATTGATGTGACTATTCGTCTAAGCATGTGGGATCCAGATACTGTTGAACATTAGATTAGAGGCCTTCTAGACGAACATGACTACTCGGCCATCCTGATATTGATGTGAGTGGTCAATAAGGTGCAGGACCATAGACATAACTATTTAATAACAATCGTCAAGACTACAAATAACGTGGCAACGCTAGTAATCCGTTATCTAGTCACTCCAAGCTGAAGTCTCCTATAAATAGCAACCGTTGTGATTGAGATACATATACCTCTAGCCAATCCAACCAATCCAACATATATGAACATAGTGTTGACATATATAGTACGCGACCTCTTCGTTGCTATGGGTTGTAGTTGGGTTGGCGATGATGATTTTGTGTACCCTTTAGATCTTAACCTCCGCTACTGTACGAACAGTGTATGTACCATGCAATCTGAGTTGCAATATCGGATTACGCAATCGGAGGTCCTAGTGTATGACTGCCGAGCAGCTGGTATTCGACTCCCACGATAACTAGGGAAGAACATGCCCACTGATACTAGTTAACAATTGCAGATGGCTGTGGCACCGGGATTTGGAGTTTTTGGTTCAAAAATAAGGAATTCAAGAGATGTTTGAGAAAATACTATAACACCATTGAAAATCAAAAGTTTAAAAACTCTTTTTGTTGAAAATGGAGTCGCCACTTGATTTTTGAGAAAAACCAAGAAAAACAAAATAGGCTATTGATTTTTAAAATATTAACCAGAGAAAACACGGGTCTTGGTCTTAAGGTACGAACCGAGAAAGGTGTTAGGCACCCCGTTTGTCCAACCATGAGATTGGCCTCTACTAATCATCATTGGTTCTTAATTAGATTTCTCAAATGTATGCAAATACAGTAAAGAGAGAACATCCAAAATCGAGTAGAAAAAATACATAATCTAAGTATTTAACATGCCAAACAAAGTATAGAAGAAAAGAAAATTACAATCATAATATCACAGATTACGATGCAAAAAATATAGGTAACATTGCTAAATTTTAATAGAATAGTACAATAATGATAATATACTATAAAATAAAGAACTAGAATCTACGAAACTATGAAATCCGACCAAACTATAGAAAAATCATAACTAGTTCGAAACTAGAATAAAACATACTTCAAATTTAGAAATTATTAACTAAGCACAAAATTAAGAAGTAGGCATGCAATCGAAAATGTAACCCGACCTCTTCACATAAGAAGAGAGTGAATAGAGAAGTGTCGGGGATCTTACAGAATACCTGAAGCGTAACCCGGGTGAATCCTCAAGTCAAGAGAAGAATGCTCAATTGTCCAATCCTTGAGGAATGCTCCAATTCCAATATAGGCGTAATGCAGCTCGTACGTCCGCGAAGCAGCAGGGTGCCGGCATCAAAACCTGTACTCTATCGGTACTTCAACTGTGAGACCTCGACCCGATTCATTTTGGATGAGTAAGTGTTCGAATTATCTCGAAACCTCCGGAATGTTTTAAATACACCCTTGGCGCATGTTCGGGTTTGGTTGAGGCTTGTTTGGCTAGCGTTTGGGCTGAAAAACTAGTTTTTACGTGAAAAAACACTCTGCCTAGTAGTTCGGTCGACTGGAGGGCTTGGCCTAGTCGACTGAACAAAAAATTTGGAGTTCGATCGACAGGACATAGGGGTTCGGTCGACTGAACCATGGCGGTGGGCATTTTTTAGGTTTCTAGTAGGCTGTTCAGTTGACTGAACTAGGGGTCTAGTCGACTGAACTGTGAATTTTTGTGTTTTTCTATAAATATCTGAGGCTGAGATATTTTGATGGAGCTTTCTTCCAAGTTATGTTTCGATTCTCTCTGCTGTCTCTCTAGGTTTCTGAGGGCTCGGGGCTCGATTTTCAGCAATATGACTGTGGATCATCGATGTTGGTGCTGGGGGCTTCGTTTGTATCTGGACAGAATTTAGTTTCATCGAGGTTCGATTTTCGAGACTTCGAGTTTTGACTCACCGAGGTAGGATTCTAGACCTACAACTATTATGAGGGTGTTATATGTAATTATATGTGTTTTCACCAGATAAAAAATGCATCAAATGTCACATTTTCTGATAGAAAGCATGTTGTTCGCTTTTCTTGACTCATTGTACTGTATGACATGCGGTAGTGTGATTTTCGAAGGGTTTTCTTGAAAACGGTGAAAAACGATGGTTTTTGGCAGAAATCTAACCATTTTATGTTTTGGAGATTTGAAGCTCGCCTTCGGGGTTGAGTCTCAGGTTTTAAAACGTTTTGTTAAAAATGGAAAAAAATATTTTAAAAATATTTTGTTGATCTCCATGTTGATGGATGGATCTGTATATACATGTATAATGTATATTTGTAAAATGTTTTTCGTAGTTGAGCTACTGTTTGATTTTTAGAAGATTATCTTGATGTACCGGGATGACGTGTATTTGGCACGAGTTGCCCTCGGTGTAAGTTCGAAAACGTGCGCAGTGTAGGTACTAAAGTCCTTCGGGTTAGTCCCCATAAATTGAGGCGGTTGGGTGCTTAGTTCCCTCAGGTTGTCGCCCGTAAATTAAGCTTTACATTATGGTGCTCCGTATAGAACCTGTGTGTATCTAACCGGTCCAATGTTGTATGGGGATCAGAAACTGGACAGGAGTCTATCGTTGTTACCTCTGTCATGTGATGGAGTCGGTACATAGGATCATATTCTTCTTCTTTTTCCACGATGGTACATTCTGTGAGGGAACGATGCTTTGATTACTGTTTTTCTTCAACTATAAACTGTGGTTTTGCATTGTATAAACGCGTGGTTGTGAAGGAAAAACTATTGTGGGAGTCTAATGGAAAACTTGGGATTTTATGATGTAAAACCTTTTGGCTTTGTGGTTGAGTTAGCTCCCACTATATGATATGCATGGTTTTGAGGACGAAAATGTGGAATTTTATGAAATAAAACTATTTTGAGGCTCGTGTTAGCTTGATGAAAAATTTGTGATTTTGGGTTGGGAAAACCTTTTTGGCACCTGTGGTTGAGCCTGTATGCTTGTGATTGCATATTTCCTGCTTTACAGTTTTATTATTTTTTCCTATTGGGCTTCAGCTCACGATGTGAGATTTTGCTGTAAAACCTTTTTCAGGTAAGCGTGGTCCTGTAGATTGACCCGGTGGAGCCCGGAGGTGGCTGATGTCAAGACCTCTGTTTGTCTTGATAGGTAGTTTATACATGTTGTATATGTTTCATGTTTATTTGTAACATGTTGTAAATTGTTTACTATGATTATGGATGTATACATGTTTTAATGCTTTCTAGAGAACCTTGGGTCGATTGTTATTTTTCGTAGTTTCATACTACGTTTTTCGTTGTTGGGATCAACGGTTTACAAACGAAATTTTCAAATAATTTATGCTTCATTTAAACTCTTGGGCTTCGAGAAAGATTTTTGGAACGGCCTAAACTTCTTTTAAAATAAAAAGAATTTCTTGCCCAAAACTTGTACTTTATTTTTAAAGGCTTAGCTGTGGGGCTGTAACTATAGTCTTTTGACTACTCTTTTAAATCAATAAACCCTTGGTAGTATGTTTTTACAAAAGTTTTGGCCTTGTTTGGTCTTCTGATTTTAAATCCCTTTTGTTTAGACGGTTTGGTGGTTGTTCGGTGGCTTTTCGCGTGATCCGGAGTTTAGAGCGTGATAACTTGGTATCAGAGCTCTAGGTTCGAATACCTATGAGCTGTGGGAAGTGGGTGTGTTACCTTGTGAGGATGTGTATGTGCTTGGTTGCCGGTGTTTGGAATATGAGCATGTTGATGTCGTGTATATGTGAGCATGGAGGTTGGACCTTAGGATTGATTACTCTTGCCTTTGGGCGTTTGGACTAACAAACTTGGGAGCCAAGTTTGAACCGCGTTTCATAGACGTGATTTTTAGCAGGAAATCTAAGTAGGTTATCCAAAATGACGCGTCATTCTTGTTGGTTCTCCTCAGTATCGGTGTTGTGTCTGCATGATCGTCATGACTATGTGTTAGCATGATTATGTGGTATGTGGTAGAAGTAACATGATAGATCGACCTTAGGTTGTCATGTTTCATGCTTTCTTCATATACGACTTGTACACCCTTAGAGACGACGAGACTGTGGTTTGGGTCTTGGTTATGCGATTCGGTTTCTATCAATTGCAGAAGCGGGGTTATGGGTTGAGCGTCGATCGCTCAGTATGTTGTAGAACTCATCAGTGAGTTGGGTTCCGTGTGAGAGGTTGGCCTCGGTTGGTATCTATTAGGTGTTAGTACGAGCAGCGTTTGTTCGAGTGCAGATGAAGCCTAGTTAGTGGCTTGGTTATAGTAGCTGGCTCCCCCTGAGAGTAGGCTAGTGGATGTCAGAGTTGTGTTTTGGTTGACTTTGTGAGTCAAGGTGATGGGGTGTTGAAGACCTAGGGAAATCAGTCAATGTGATTGGATTAGGGATAGCAACAACCCTTCGGAGTCTTGGAATACGTGGTTCTGGCCGTGTGATAGATTAGATACATCGTGATCCATGCTATATCTTGAGCCGTGTACTCGGGACGGGGTATAGACGGGAACATAGTGGATGAAAGCGTAGAGATCCTTGGTCGAGCGTATGTTGAGATAGTAGAACGTGTGGTTCTGGAGATAATTCCTGGTAGTTAGGATATCGATGGTGGTCAGTAGGATGTTGTTGGTATTCTGAGTAGTCTGATGACCTTAGACGTGGTATACCTTTTGAGGTTTGAAAATTGAGTTCCGAGTGAGTGAGCTCATGGATATAGGAACGAGTATGAATTGCAGTTATGCTAGGAAGAGCATGGGTTATGGTTGTATGGGAATGTAAGGGCTCATGCGACGAGTATCAATTCTGTGAGATTCCTACGGGAAGGCAGGCCAGTGGTTTGATCGATATCCTAGTGATTAGGAGATTGCGTTTGGGAACGGTGTGAGGTTCATGTGGTTGGCTTAGTGTTGAGATGGCGTATCCTGGGTATGAGATGTCTGGAGGTTGTTTATGTTCCACCTTATGTTCAGAGATGGGTATGTTGTTTACCCATGGGAACGAAGTGTGGAGTGATGAGGTTCATTCATGAACCGGGTGCTTTGGCTGGCCTGGGGTGATAGGTGAGAAATCGTAGGGTACGAGGCCTGTGCTTGATGTGTGCTTTGAAAGCGAAAGTGCAGAAGGTGTCTGCATGGTTGTGGGAGTTATTAGTAACTCTAAATGAGAGGTCTCAGAATTGGGTTCCCTTTGTTTGATGTCGTGCCTTGGACAGTGAGCTCGAGGCCGTGACGTGATTGTGGTTTGCCTAGCAGGAGATAGGTAGGCGAGTAAGCGCAACCTTGTGGAGTGAGGTCTTGGGCGCAAGGGTATGTGTTGTACCAGGTATACGGATGGCTGGTGTTCACACGTGTGAATGAGGTCTGAGAGAGCTTGGTGTAGCAGATGACTTGAGTATCGTAATCGGAGTTAGCAGCAACAATGTGACCGTAGTCAATGTGGCCTCGAGGTAGGACTTACAGAATTCTTGGAGCTAAGTGCTGATGAGTATTGGCAGTACGCCAAGGTTGGGTCTTAATTTCTTGTTGTCCTTTTTCTTTTCTTCGGATGGAAGGAGAGAGAGAGTTTTCTTGTAGGCAATTGTCTTGTAGACAATTGTCTGGTACGAGTTGTTTCATCTCGGTTGGATGGAGATGCTAGGTTCTTGATTGGTTCAGGTTTTGATTGTGTTCTGAGACTGTGGAATTTTAGTGGATCTATACCCGTGTATGACCCTTGGAGTTGTGACTCAGGGACTTGTGTCGCTGTGATTAGGTGATTAGAAGATGGATTCTTCGTGGCTTCAACGCGTGGTGCGAGACGCTCTACATCTGAATGTCTGTGTGTGTGACCTGGGATCCGATTGCTCCCGCGAATGGGAACTATAAAGAATTGCATGATGGTGTTGGTATTCTCCCATGGTGGGAGACCATAAAAGAGTACGTATGAGCGTGGTAAATATGATAGGTCGTGGTAACCTCGTCTGTGTGGTTTGTTTGTTTGATGTGAAGTTGTGTCCCCTATGTTCTTGATAGACAAGGGAGTTGGCGTGGAGACGTAGAGTTTTTTTTGTAGTGATCAGTTGAGGATCATTGACCGTTGTGTGCATATGGTTGTGCTTCTAGCTCATGACAGAGCGGAAATTTTTTCAGAACAGTGCGGCTGTGATATGTGTATGGTGGGTTCTTGGGTAGACTTTTGTCAAACTGGCTTGGGACCTATTTGGAACTGGGAACTGCTCAGAGTTCTTGGAGTCGAGAAGTGGTTGTCGACTGTGGTAGTGTTGTGCTTCGGCATAACTATTGTTTGTATGGATGGTAGTTCCTAGAGTATGATGTTGGAGAAGCCTTGGTTGGCGTGGTCTGTTTGGACCGACGCGATTGTTTGGTTGGGAACAGAAGGGTCGTGATGAGGTCTAGATGTGAGGAAATTGTTAAGTGTAAGATGCAAGTCTTGATTGGTATCTTGGGCCCGAATCGTTTGCTATTGTGGACCCAAAGGTTTGTTGTATGTGTTAGGCGTATGTGGTTTGATGTTGGATGACAGTTTTTTGTTGCTTTGTCTGATGATGGCGACCATGTTCGACATGAGATTGGTTTGCAGTTTTGGTATCAGTGATCGGATGGTAAGACGTTGAGATGTGTAGTGACGTACTGTTGCATGGACAATATGGTTTGGTTTGTCTAGGTTTTGGATACCTAGGAAATCTCCTATCTACGTGACATGTTCGACCAAGTGACTCGTTGGGGTTAGGCGACTACATGAGTTTTGATGCCGGATTGGTTTTCGATTGTGTGAAACCTGGTCTGCGACATTGGTGTGCCACCTGATGTTTCTCTTGGGTGAGAATTGTGGTTCGTGATGGAAGTTTGAGTAGAGGAGGAAGGTTTGAGGGTTTGCTAAGATCTGCTCTTTGGTGTTCCAGGTGAGTTAAGTGAACTTCTCTCTGGTGAGCTTTCCTCTGGAATTGGGTGTTGTGTTGTTGCTCGTGGATACGTGTCATGACAGCTTCAATAATGGAGATATTGGCATCGGTAGGGTGATGATGTGGTATCAAAGTCGGTGGTCACCTGGTGATCGTCAGGACTTGTGTAAAGTTTGCGTGCAGTGTGTGTGACTTCGTATGACCGATGTCAGGGTTTGACGTCGTGTATTTGGGCTTGTGGAGATGGTCCTTGGGGAGCATGGTGAGATGTGATTGAGCCAGTATATGGCAATCAAGATGAGAGTGATAGTCTCTGCGTTCGAGTATAGAGCATGTTTACGATCGAGTACCGTGGTGAATTGGTCTCTTGCTTTGCGTCTGTTGTCGGAATGGTTTGAGTTCAGCCAGAGTTGTGTTTCGAGGTTTGGCTGCGTGAGTTGGACTTGATCCTTTGTTTCATAGCTGTCTCCTGGATGATGGTGGTGTTAGTGGAGCTTATTGTGGGATCGGTCTGTATGGAGGTTGATTCTTCACGTCGTGTTTGAATTGTGTGACGATGGTTGTGTATTAGTTTTGTGATGATGATTTTTGAGGTTTCAGTTGCTGAGGCATGTCTGCTATTGTACAGCGTTGCTGGGGCATTTCTGCTGTGAACAGTGTCGTTGGGTTTGCACCAGAGGTTGTTGATGGTTGACGGGCTGATGTTTGGTTTGAGTTTCAGTGTTGAATTTCGGGGACGAAATTCCTTTAAGAGGGGGAGAGTTGTGAGACCCCGACCCAATTCATTTTGGAATGAGTAAGTGTTCGAATTATCTCGGAACCTCTGGAATGTTTTAAGTACACCCTTGGCGGGTGTTTGGGTTTGGTTGAGGCTTGTTTGGCTAGCGTTTGTGCTGAAAACCCAGTTTTTACACGAAAAAACACTCTGCCTAGCAATTCGGTCGACTAGAGGGCTTGGCCTAGTCGATTGAACCAAAAATTTGGAGTTCGGTCGACTGAATATAGGGGTTCGATCGACTGAACCGTGGCTGTGGGCATTTTTGAGGTTTCCAATAGGCTGTTCAGTCGACTGAACTGAGGGTCCAGTCGACTGAACTATGAATTTTGGTGTTTTTCTATAAATATCTGAGGCTGAGATATTTTGATGGAGCTTTCTTCAAAGCTAAGTTTCGATTCTCTCTGCCTTATCTCTAGGTTTCTGAGGGCCCGGGGCTCTGTTTTCAGCAATATGACTGTGGATCCTCGATGTTGGTGCCGGGGGTTTCGTATGTATCCTGACAGAATTCAATTTTGTCGAGGTTTGATTTTCAAGACTTCGAGTTTTGACTCACCGAGGTATGATTCTAGACCTACTGCTTTTATGAGGGTTTATATATAATTATATGTGTTTTCACCAGGTAAAAAATGCATCAAATGTCATATTTTCTGTTTAAGCCTTATTTTTCTGATAGAAAGTATGTTGTTTGCTTTTCTTGGCTTATAGTACTGTATGACATGTGGTAGTATGGTTTTCAAAGGGTTTTCTTGAAAACGGTGGAAAACGATGGTTTTCGGCAGAAATCTCAACATTTTATGTTTTGGAGGTTTGGAGCTCGCCTTCGGGGTTGAGTTTCAGGTTTTAAAACGTTTTGTTGAAAATGGGAAAAAAACATTTTGAAAATATTTTATTGATCTCCATGCTGATGGATGGATCTGTATATACATGTATAATGTATATTTGTGAAATTTTTTTCGTAGTTGAGCTACGGTTCGATTTTTAGAAGATTATCTTGATGTACCGAAATGACGTGTATTTGGCAAGAGTTGCCCTCGGTGTAAGTCCAAAAACGTGCGCAGCGTAGGTACTCAGGTCCTTCGGGTTAGTCCCCGTAAATTGAGGCAGTTGAGTGCTTAGTTCCCTCGGGTTTTCGCCTGTAAATTAAGCTTTACATTATGGTGCTCCGTATAGAACCTGTGTGTATCTAACCGGTCCCATGATGTTTGGGGATTAGATACTGGACAAGGGTCTATCGTTGTTACCTCTGTCGTATGATGGAGTCGGTACATCGGATCATATTCTTCTTCTTTTTCCACGATGGTACATTCCGTGAGGGAACAATATTTTGATTACTGTTTTCCTTCAACTGTAAAATGTGGTTTTGCATTGTATAAATGCTTGGTTGTGAAGGAAAAACTGTTTTGGGAGTCTGATGGGAAACTTGGGATTTTATGATGTAAAACCTTTTGGCTTTGTGGTTGAGTTAGCTCCCACTATACGATATGTATGGTTTTGAGGACAAAAATGTAGGATTTTATGAAATAAAACCATTTTGAGGCTCGTGTTAGCCGTGATGGAAAACTTGTGGTTTTGGGTTGAAAAAATCTTTTTGGCTCTTGTGGTTGAGCCCATATGCTTGTGATTGCATATTTTCTGCTTTACAGCCTTATTGTCTTTTCCTATTGGGCTTCAGCTCACGGTATGAAATTTTGCTGTAAAACCTTTTTTAGGTAAGCGTGGTCCTGTAGGTTGACCCGGTGGAGCCCAGAGGTGGATGATGTCAAGACCTCTGTTTGTCTTAATAGGTAGTTTATACCTGTTGTATATGTTTCATGTTTATTTGTAACATGTTGTAAATCGTATACTATGATTATGGATGTATGCATGTTTTAATGCTTTCGAGAGAACCTTGGGTCGGTTGTTGTTTTTCGTAGTTTCATACTACGTTTTTCGTTGTTGGGATCAACGGTTTACAAACCGAATTTTCAAATGATTTATGCTTCATTTAAACTCTTGTGCTTCGAGGAAGATTTTTGGAACGGCCTAACCTTCTTTTAAAATAAAAAGAATTTCTTACCCAAAACTTGTACTTTGTTTTTAAAGGCTTAGCTGTGGGGCTGTAACTATAGTCTTTTGGCTACTCTTTTAAATCAATAAACTCTCAGTAGTATGTTTTTACAAACGTTTTGGCCTTGTTTGGTCTTCTGGTTTTAAATCCCTTTTGTTTGGACGGTTTTGTGGTTGTTCGGTGACTTTTCGCGTGACCCGAAGTTTGGGACGTGACATCAACAGAGTATCTCTCACTCAAAATTCTTGTCCTCATAAACATACCAGGGGTACGGTATTTATAAAATTCATCGACCAATGAGATGTTGGCACGTTTTGGTACACGCTAGGATTTTTTAAGGTGGCGGTTGCCACATCATGAGTTGGCGGTTGCTACTTCAAGAGAGTTTTCACAAGCTTCTTATGGAATTTTTCACTATACAGCGTGGCGGCCCCATGGTTGGAGTTGGTGGTCGCTACTTCAAGCTAGGGTCTTCACAAGTTTCTCAAACGGTCGCCATAATGCAAGGTGGCGGCCCCATGGTTTCAAGGTGGCACCTCTAGGTTCAAGTTGGCGGCTAGAGGTTCGGACATTGTGGGTTAACTGGTTCAAAGATTTGGCTTACTTAACTTGAATACTAAGCTTGGATCATTCTTCGAGAATCGTTTAGAAGCACCATTCTCTCTAATTTCATCATCAAATTCACCCGGACCAACCTAAAATTAGATGGGGTCAAATTAAGGTGTCTACAGTTGTCCCTCTTTGATATAACTTGCGCAGCAATGCATAATGCTAATTATATCAAAGACCTAGAGACAATATCTATTTGACTGAGACACCAATCTTAAGCCACACACAAGCACACATATGGTGGTGGTCGTACTTGAATTTTTATCGAGCTGTCTACGTACCTTTTTTGCTATGGATCAGATCAAAACGTAGTTCCGGGATAAAATACAAAGATCTATGGTGCAAAATGTGAAGCAGATACGAAGCATGGTCAAGCAACATCCAAAAGATCGACTCAAGATCAACTACGGATAAAATAATTAAAAGGATCGAGTCAAGATCCTGAAAATTATCTTAACTGGAAAAGTAATAAGGAATTAATTAGGACGAGTCACGACTCAAAAATTTAGAATGATAACGGGATAAGGAAAAATTAAAAGTCGAGTCAAGACTTAAAATTATTCTCAATGGAGAGAAAATCACAAATTAATAGGTCGAGTAAAGACCTAAAAATTCAGCATGAAAATAGGATAAAAATAATTAAAAAGTCGATTCAAGACCTAAAGATTCGGGATGAAAATGGGATAAAAATAATTAAAAAGTCGAGTGAAGACTTAAAATTATCTTCATCGGATTGAACCAAGAATGAATAGATTGGGTCAAAACCTAAAATTCAAAACGATAACGGGACAAAAATAATTAAAAAACGAGTCAAGGCTTAAAATTATTTTAATTGAGAATGAAACTTCGAATTAATAGGTCGAGTCAAGACCTAAAAACTCGGGAAGAAACACGGGATAAAAATAATTAAAAGCTGAATCAAGGCTTAAAACTATATTTCATTGGGAAAGAAATTACGAATCAATAGATCGAGTCAAGACCTAAAAACTTGGGACAAAATACGGGATAAAAATAATTAAAAGCCAAGTCAAGGCTTAAAACTATTTTCATCGGGAAAGAAACTACAAATTAATAGGTCGTGACCTAAAAACTCGAAATAAAACACGGGATAAAAATAATTAAAAGCCAAGTCATGATTTAAAACTATTTTCATCAGGAAAGAAACCACAAATTAATAGGTTGAGTCAAGATCTAAAAATTTTGAACGAAGCACGGGACAAAAATAATTAAAAGCGGAGTCAAGGCTTAAAACTATTTTCATCGGAGAGAACCACGAATTAATAGGTCGAGTCAAGACTTAAAAATTCGAAACGGAAATGTTATTAAAATAATTAAAAAGTCAAGTCAAGACTTTAAAATTATTTTTATCGGGAAAGAAACCACGAATTAATAGATTGAGTCAAGACGAAAAAACTTGAGACGAAACATAGGATAAAAATAATCAAAAGTCGAGTCAAGGTTTAAGACTATTTTCATCGGGAAAGAAACCATGAATCAACAGGTCGATTCAAGACCTAAAAACTTGGGGCAAAACATGGGAAAAAAATAATTAAAAGCTGAGTCAAGATTTAAAACTATTTTCATCATAAAAGAAACCACGAATTAATAGGTCGAGTCAATGCCTAAAAACTCGAAACAAAGCACGGGACAAAAATAATTAAAAGCCGAGTTAAGGCTTAAAACTATTTTCATCGGAGAGAACTACGAATTAATAGGTTTCGTCAAGAACTAAAAATTTGGGACGAAAACAGGATAAAAATAATTAAAAAGTCGAGTCAAGACTTTAAAACTATTTTTATCGAGAAAGAAACCACGAATTAACATGTCGAGTCGAGACTTAATAACTCGAAACGAAGCACGGGACAAAAATAATTAAAAGCCGAGTCAAGACTTAAAACTATTTTCATCGGGAAAGAAACCACGAATTAATAGGTAAGTCAAGACATAAAAACTCGGGTAAAAGATAGGATAAAAATAATTAAAAGCCGAGTCATGGCTTAAAACTATTTTCATCGGAAAAGAAATCACGAATCAATTCGGGACAAAATACGGAATAAAAATAATTAAAAGTTGAGTCAAGGCTTAAAACTATTTTCATAGGAAAAGAAACCACGAAATAAGAGGTCGAGTCAAGACCTAAAAACTCAGAACAAAACACGGGACAAAAATAATTAAAAGTTGAGTTAATGTTTAAAACTATTTTCATCGGAGAGAACCACGAATTAATAGGTCGAATCAAGACCTAAAAATTTGGGACGAAAACGGGATAAAAATAATTAAAAAGTTGAGTCAAGATTTCAAAACGATTTTCATTAGAAAAGAAACCACGAATTAATAGGTCGAGTCAAGGCCCAAAAACTTGAAATGAAACACGAGACAAAAATAATTAAAAACCGAGTCAAGGCTTAAAACTATTTTCATCGGGAAAGAAATCTCGAATTAATAGGTCGAGTCAAGATCTAAAAACTTGGGACGAAAAATGAGATAAAAATAATTAAAAGCCGAGTCAAGGTTTAAAACTATTTTTATCGAAAAAGAAACCACAAATTAATAGGTCGAGTCAAGACCTAAAAACTCGAAATGAAGCACGAGATAAAAATAAATAAAATCCGAGTCAAGGTTTAAAACTATTTTTATCGGAGAGCAATAAAAATAATTAAAAATCAAGTCAATGTTTAAAATTATTTTCATCGAAAAACAACACTTAAAACAAAAATAATTAAAAACCAAGTCAAGATTTAAAATTATTTTCAAAAGCATAATCTAAACACCCAAACATGCTCCAAACAGTCCCCAAGGAGTAATGAATACCCCCAAAACATCATCATGGCAAACTGACACATGCCGCCAGGTACCAAGCTCGAGACATGTGACGTGACCGTTAACAGGATGGCAGTCGCAAACTCCAAACCCCACAGAGTTGGCGGTCGTCATGTGGCGATTGAAAACCTCTCGATAGCCCCCTTTTAAGGTAGCGACCGCCACCTTCAAACATGCACAAGGCTTCCCAGACGCGCGAGTTAGGCCTCATTCTCACATCTTCACTCTCTCTCTAGCTCCCTCACTCTTTCTCGAACCCTATTGGCTTCTCTCTTGTTTCCTTGCGCCTTTCGAGCTTTTTCCTTTACGTTTTTATCATGGCGGGATACGGACGTGGTGACGATATCTTTGGGGCTTGGCGTGGCCCATTTGCTAGCGAGAGCTCCTCCATGGGTGCTCTTGGGAGTTCGGACTCTAGCATGCCTGCTAATGGGGTTACCACTACATAGCCCTCCGCTGCGTTGGGGGCAATGGATGCTCTAGCACTCGAGGCAGAGAGAGCTCTTCATTAGGTTGTTGAGGATGAGGCTCGAGAGACCCACATAGCTGTCGAGGCACAAGCAGCGGCAGAGCAGGCAGCTGCTGAGGTGGAGGTTGAGGGCTTCCCTGATCCACATGCCGATGAGGGCATTCCTGCCCCTTTTGACTCGATGACCTATGCTCTTGCACCCCATCGTTTGGGCCCAGGTGGGATGAGCCGATACGAGCCTCCCGTCGATGTTGTTACCGCCAACATTCTTCTTCGAGAGCCAGACCAGCAAATCTCACGTCAACGTTCTACAGTAAGTCCTCTTTTCTTTTTCTTTTTTTAGATATTGAAGCATGCTTTACCTTTATTATCTTGAACATAGATACATATTTAGGATTCCCTGTGACTTGTGATGTGTATGTGGTTTGATTTTTGAAACATTGAGAAATGCCCTAGTTTCAACTGTGACAAATTAAAAACAAACATTAAAACATGCAATCAACAAGTAATCATATCAAAAGGACAATCTTGGAAACTAGCTAGGTACCTATGCGAATGAGATATTGACAAAACGTAGGGACACTAAGATTAGGGTTTTGATGCAAACAGGGAGGTGGTTTTTCACATTTGTTTTTTTTTTTAGAAAATCACAAAATCTAAGGGGGTGATTTTTCAGTTATATTTTTTAGAAAATCACAAAATCTTAGGGGTGATTTTTCATTTTTATTTTTTTTAAAAAATCACAAAATCTAGGGGGCTGGTATTTTCATTTTTATTTTTTTAGGAAATCATAAAATCTAAAGGGTGGTTTTTCAGTTTTATTTTTTAGAAATTCACAAAATCTAAGGGATGATTTTTTTTTTTAGAAAATCACAAAATCTAGGGGGTAGGTTTGAAAGAAAGATTCATCTGGGGCACCAGAGCTTAGGGTGCCTAGTCTTCTAGAGCTTAAAGGAACCAAAAGATCATCACACACACACGAACCTAGGGTTTGAATGATTTACCTGGCACACCAGGACTTAGGGTGCCTAGTCTTCTAAGGCTTAAAGGAACCAAAGGGACGTCACGCACACTCGAACCTAGGGTTGAAAGATTTGCTTGGCGCACTAGGGCTTAGGATGTCTAGTCTTCTAGAACTTGAAAGAACCGAAGGGTCATTACACACACACGAACCTGGGGTTGAAAGATTTGCCTGGCGCACCAGGGCTTAGGGTGCCTAGTCTTCTAGGGCTTGAAAGAACCGAAGGGTCGTCACACACACACGAATCTAGGGTTGAAAAATTTTCTTGGTGCACCAGGGCTTAGAGTGTCTAGTCTTCTAGGGTTTGAAAGAATCGAAGAGTCGTCACATACACATGAACCTAGGGTTGAAAGATTTTCCTGGTGCACCATGGCTTAGGATGCCTAGTCTTTTAGGGCTTAAAAGAATCGAAGGGTCGTCACACACATGAACCTAGGGTTGAAAGATTTGTCTGGCGCAGCAGGGCTTAGGGTGCCTAGTCTTCTAGGACTCGAAAGATTTGCCTGGCTTGCTAGGGCTTAGGGTGCCTAGTCTTCTAGGGCTTAAAAGAACCAAAGGGTTGTCACACACACACGAACATAAGGTTGAAAGACTTTCCTGGCACACCAGGGCTTAGGGTGCCTAGTCTTCTAGGGCTTAAAAGAACCGAAAGGTCGTCACAGACACACAAATCTAGGGTTTTTTTATTGCTTTCTGCATTTTTTGCATTTTTTTTATTGTTTGCTGTTTCGGCAGCTCTACTTTCGGTGACGTGTTGGAGTGGTATGGTGCTTTCCTTGCTCCCAGCCAGGTCCTCATCGATTCCTCCAGCTTTGCTCGGTACATACCCTTACTGGGTAGAACCAGTAATAACCGGGTATGGTTGATAGCCTTGGCAGAGAGGTGGTGGAACACCACCAACACCTTTCACTTTACTACTTTCAAGGCCACGCTGACGCCGCTTGACTTTGTCACGATCACCGGTATTTGCATCGGAGGCATCCACATTCCATTTGATCCCTACATTGACCGCTCGACCGAGGTACTGATGCATCTTTTGGGCCTCATATCTGCTCAGATGGACAGAGACTGTGTCAGGTATACATGGTTTCGTGATCACTTATGTCATTTTTAGTGCACTAAGCCTCGTTATTACGAGTGGATTGCTCGTGCCTTCCTGCTATATATGTTTAGTGCATCTTTGTTTTCAAACAAAGAGAATACCGTGCATCTTCACTATCTTGGCACCCTCTTCTGCCTCAATCGGGTGTCTACATATGATTGGGGAGGTGCCGCTCTTGCCACACTATACGGCTCAATGATGGCCTTGACCCGATTTTCAAAGGAGCTCAGCATAGGGGGATACTGGAGCGTCTGGGAGGTATACTTTTGTTCTATGCAGTTTCCATTCATCTTTTACATATTTTGCTATATGTTCCTCTGTTGATACATTCTCTTTACAATTTTGGACCTATGAGTTCCTCAGGCTTCACGTCCCGACGAACTCCTCTGCTGATCCTCTGGTTATCCCTCGTGCTGCTCGATGGGCCCATGGCTTGAAGGGGAGGAAGAGCGGGGGGAGAGACTTGGAGCAATTCCAGGCATCCCTGGACCACCTGACTCCCGACCAGTTAGCATTTCTTGCTCTATTCTCAACATATTGCTTACTGCTTTATATATCCACTGATCACTGCTTACTGTATTGTGCACTGTTCACTACTTATTACGTTGCACTGTTCACTGTGTTGTTCACTGTTTACTGATCACTGTACTGATTACTGAATTTTTGTAGGTTCGCTAGGATGTCTGGAGAGGGATGGAGTGTCGAGTTGGCCACGATTAGATGCGTAGCCTCGATGCCTCCCGGAGACGGATCTTGCTGGAGGGGCCCTTCTACCGTAAGCACTACCTTGGAGAGCGGGTGGTTTGACAATCTCTCAGATTTGACCACTTCTGGATTTTAACGGCTCCTCAAGCTCGCATGCGCCAGAAAGTTCATCTGAGCCGCTTTACATATTGCTCGAGATGGCAAGGACTCCTACTTCCGAGCTACTAGGGCCCAAGGGGGGATTACACAGCATGGGCCCAGGCACATTTGTTAGGACCACTGGGTCCTGGATCGGCTCCACTTACTGGATAGAGAAGGAGAAAAGCGCTGGTGGCTATTCCTGATGTTGGAGCCCAAGCTGCTGCTGCTATTGGCAGTGCTGGTGGAGTTGCAGCCACCGATGGAATTGCTGCAAGAGTTGATGCAGGAGCTGCTACTGCTGGAGAGATGATAGGCCCTGAGATCCCATGGGATATTCACATCGTGATATATGGCTACCCCTTCCCTCTTTCGGTCCTAATTCTGCCGACATTAGAGTTTAGAGCCAAGGTTGGCCAGGTTTATCCTTCGTTCTTCCTCCTTTCTTTCAATTACTTCCTTATCTAGTTTTCTTGAACTGCCTCTTTTTCTTTGCAAATTAATCAGGCGTGGCTAGATCACATAATGCTGATGATTACGGGTCTAAGGGCACAGATTCGCCAGCTAGATGCCACTATATGAGCAGCTGGCATTGTTTTCCCCTAGTAGCCATAGTAAGTATCTTTTGACTTTTTGACTACTTTACCCTTTTCTGTACTCTGCTCTCTAATCCTTATCTCCTTTTAACAACCGCCGACACCAACCACCGATATAGTACAGCCGCAGGCTCCGGTCCAGCCTTATGTTTCGGTCCAGGCTCGAGCTCGAGGTCGCGGGTCTCATGCCTCTTCTTCCAGTGCTCGCTCTATAGGGTATGTTTCCTCTTTAAAGAGTCGTTCCCGTGTTGTGTCTTCTTCTTCAGATGGCGGTGATGATAGCAATTAGAGGAGAGTAAGAAACTGCAAACCCGACCAATCTGTCTGAACCCAAACCATAAACAGCTTATTTGGTCAGGTTTCAAATGCAATTGGGTCAAAATCGGGTTAGCCTAAAACCAAATAGTCGGGTTTCGGTCAGTTGACGGTCGTGCTATGTTAGGACCAAACAGTCCGATCCGATCGAATATGCTGCTATGAAAATTGAAAACTGAGGACCTGAGGCTTAACTCTTCAGTCCAAATTCCCAAACGGCCAAACCGCAGAACCCTAAGCGCCGCTCGGTTAAGCTTCCTCCTCCGTTGATCTTCACTCTTCAGCTTCTAGAGAGAGACTAATGAGTAATTATTTTTCCTTGTCTCAATTTCTCCTCTCTCCTTCTTCTCTCTGGTCTGTCATCATTGCCAATCACCGACAAGTCGAAGATTGAAAAGCTACTATCACTGTTGCCGATGCCGGCCTCTCTATCTCACGCCCACATATTTACCTGGAAAAAAGGTAGTGAATTCACCAAAATGAAGCAATAATTTAGCATATAATCATACTTTTGTTCAAACTTGTTGGAATGCGAAACTTTGAATCACTTATATTGAACCTCTCTCTCTTAATCAGAAAGATCCCGCATTTTCATCTTTTTGTTCTATGGTTTTCATCTTTTTCTTAGACAATTTTGACTTGTCTTTCATACCTATTTTATGGATATTTGTGCTTGTGTTTTGATGGGTTCTCTTTCATTACCTTTGGTAGAAATGAACTGTTGTATCCTGCTGGGTTTGGATCCTTCTCCAACTAGGCTCCCTTACGCAGCCGTTTATCTTGTTGAATGCATGTTGTCTAGAAAGGAAAATTGCCAATTTAAATTACAAAACTAGGAAGCAGTAGTAAAACATACTATGTACTATTACATTTTAAATGCCACAACCATTGCTGCAATCAATAGTTAATTAGTTATGATATTTACACAATTATGATATATTAGGTTGTTTTCATAACTGCTCAAGTATCATCCCAGGTGGATGCATTTAATTGGATGTATTGATCTCCTTGACAGTGGTGGGAGAAAAGTGACTGGACAGGATATAAAGAGCTAGGTGTGTATCTTTCCTTTCATTCTCTAAAAATTATGGTGGTTTGTGGCATTTGTCTATTCAAGATGGTGTTAGATAGACTTTTACACAGCATACATTCATTTTAAAAGTAGATTGTTTGCTGTGGTTGAACTTGTAAAAATTGCACACTGTTCATAGTGGTATGCTGCTTGGTAATAATCACTTTTTGGACTGACATAAGTACTTAAATTCTTGGGAAAAAGATTTTCACATCTTCTTAACTAAATAAACTTCTATTTTGATATTCTTTCTTTTGTCAGCCTGCTGTTCTAACAAAATCTAGTCCAACAATGCTCAGGACCACCATTTGTAATTAGTATCTAATTATTTAGCTAACTTAATATTATTTATTTATTTATAGATCATGGATCATTCTACAAATGATGCTCAAGGTTCTACGCATGCAACTCAACCAGAAGCTACTGTCAAAGCTACTGGTCAAAGTAAAAAGCATCCAGCACCCTCCACAACAGCTAAGGTGCGTGAGAAAGGAACAGGTAGAAAACCATCTCCAGTTTGGGAATATTTTGAAAAAATTACGGGTGAAGATAATATAACAAGGGCAGTATGTAAGTACTGTTAGTAAGTATTGTAAGAAAGAGTACTTAGCTCATTCAAACAACCATGGGACAAGTAATTTATTGAGTCATATCAATAATTGTACCAAATATCCATATAGAGATAAGGAGTCTAGGCAGAAGGTTCTAAATTTGGAACCTAAAAAAGATGGAGAAGAGGGTTTCGATCTTGTAGCGAGGAATTTTAGTGTGGAAGCGGCTAGAAATGGACTTGCAGAGATGATAATAATTGATGAACTGCTCTTTAGGTTTGTGGAGGGAATCGATTTTTGAAGATTTTGCAATATTATGTAGCCCAAGTTCAAAACGATCCCATCTCGTTGGACTGTTGCTAGAGATGTTGTCAAAATTTTCAATAACGAGAGGGATAAGTTAAAGAAAATCCTCCTTGGTCGTAGGGTTTGTCTCACTACCGACACATGGACCTCAATCCAAAACTTAGATTATATGTGTCTTACGACTCATTTTGTTGATGATGATATGAAACTCCAGAAGAGAATTCTTAAATTTTGTCAAGTTAAAGACCATAAAGGAGAGACAATTGGAAAAAAAATTGAAATGTGTTTACTTGAATGGAATATTGGTCGTATTTTTACCTTGACGGTTGACAATGCTAGCTCAAATAACACTACTATCAAGTATTTGAAGAAGAAGACAAAAGATTGGAAGGGAACCGTCTTAGAGCATGAATTCTTGCATATGCATTGTTGTGCACATATCCTCAATCTTATTGTGGGTGATGGTTTGAAAGAATTCGATGCATCTATTGCTTGCTTAGCGAGCTTGTGACATATGTGAGGTCTTCTCCTAATAGGCTTGAGACTTTTAAAAAATGTGTTGAGAAAGAAAAAATTGAGTCCAAAAAACATTTATGCCTCGATGTTCCCATAAGGTGGAATTCCACCTATCAAATGCTTGAGGCAGCTAAAAAGTTTGAAAAGGGCTTTGAACGGTTAGAGGATGAGGACACTTATTTCAAGACAATCTTCAAGGATGTTGAGGTGGGTGAGGGAGGAGAAGAGGGAAGTGGGGTAAAGGGGAAGCCAACAGAAATGGATTGAAAAAATTGTAGAATGCTTGTTAAATTTCTGAGGCTTTTCTACAATGCAACTAAGAGATTTTCGGGGTCTCTATATGTCACTTCTAATTGCTTTTTTGATGAAATGTTTGTTATTCAAAGTAAAATTCAGCAATTAATCAGGAAGGAAGATAAACTCTTGGCTTTAATGGCAAGAAGTATGAAAGAAAAGCTTGAAAAATATTGGGGCCATGGTGATAAAGTCAATTTCCTTGTATATGTTGCAGTTGTACCTGATCCTAGGAAGAAGCTCAATTATGTTAAGTTTTATTTTTCACACATTTGTTGGTGATAATGATATGGTCAATCAAATGACAAGTAAAGTGAAGGATTGTTTGACTCGTTTGTTTGACTACTATGATAAACATGATTCAAAGGGTGCAGTGGTGCATAATGTGTGCGAAATATCACCAATGAATATTGATGAGGATTGTGATGACCCGCATGTTCTTATAACGTCTCAGTTTAATTCCTATATGGAAGAGCAGTATTCCATGTTGTGTAAGTCTGAAGTTGACAAGTATTTATCTGATTTTTGTGAGGGATCAAAAGATGAAAATTTTGACATATTGGGATGGTGTAAGAATAATGTTGTTAAGTATAGAGTATTATCTCAAGTAGCACGTGATGTGTTGGCAATTCCAGTCTCTACCATTGCATCTAACTCAGCATTTAGCACTGGAAGACGTATACTTGACCCGTTCCGTAGTACATTGTCTCAAACAATTATAGAGATTCTTGTATGCACACAAAATTGGCTTCTAAGTAATATTCCAATTTCTCTTCGCAAGGCTATGGATGCAATTGAGCATTTTGAATCATATGAATTAGGTAATTTTTATTTCAATACACTAGTCCAATTTTGTTAATTTGAAGCTAATAGTTTTTGAAGTAATTTTATTTTGTTGTTAGTTTTATCGGATGGAGGCGAAACTCAAGATTCACCCCAAGTTCAAATTTTGTAATTACAAATGGATTGGTAACAATTAATATCTCCCAATGCTTTGAAGTTATTTATTAATTTTTTTCCTAGCTTTTTTTTTTCTTATTAAAATTTGACATATTTATTTTGTGGTTGCAGGCTTGCAGCACCAATAGTAAAAGATAGAATGCTAGAAGCTGTTGTTATTTATTTTGGACATATTTATGATTGGTCTTTATTTGAACAATTTTTTTTAGTTGCTTTTGATGATTTTTGGTTGATGCCTTGATGATACTAACAACTATTTGGGATTTATTTGGCCCTCATATTTTTTGTTGATAGGTGGTGGATGACTTAAATTTTAATGGTTATTTTGTTGGCATGTTGCCTTGTGGACTGCTTATTTTTTGATTTATTTAGCCCTCAAATTTTTGTTTAAAATTGTATATGCAAGACTTATGGAATGTGAATTATTGGATAATTGGGAAATTGGAATGCAATATGGAATATGCCAATATGGAGAATCTAGAGATTTTTGCCTGTTGGTTTCTATTGGTGTTGGGAATGCATTAGAATCCAAGCAAGTTTGGTTTTTTGTTGGAAAATGAGAATGTATTATGATTGGTTTTTTTGTGTTCAAGTTTGGTTTGGAATGCAATATGGATGATTTTTGGTTTGTTGGTTTTTTTCATCCAGACTCGACTGAAATCGACCGCCAAACCGCTAACTTCCTTCGGACGATTTTGGGCGATTTGGCTGTCGGCTACGGTTCTGTTAACCATTCAACCGATTCATATGGTTTGGATATCGGGTCCAATGCAAACCCGACCCGACCTGTGCTCTCCCTTAACAGCGATGACCTGTTCGAGAATGTCAATTCAGACGATCCTAAGCCTTCTTCTCGTCAGGTCCACCAGAGACGTTGAGAGAGAGATATCTCCCCCCTTTATTTGTCTGTACTTATTTCACAGTTCCTGCTACATTCTAATACATTAGTTTTATGGGCCTGCGTACCCTAGATTTATTGGTTATTGGGCCTGGGTACCCCAGTTTCACATACATTTGACATACTTGGGCCTTTGTGCCATTTGCCTTTTCTGCGTGTTTGCATGGTTTACCTTTTATTTACTGCAGTTGAAACTATCTTTATCATACTGCATGATGGATTCTCTCAAATTACAAACCAAACTGAGAGTTGGCACTTTATTTACAATTATAATAAAATAGGGGCCCTGGAATACAGAAAATACAGAAAGAGTGCCAAAACGGTGTACCCACCACCTTGTGATATGGCGGTCGCTAGCTTGCAATGTGGTGATCGCCAGGTGGTGAAAGTGGCGGTCGGTACTGAACTTGGCAGTTCGTACTTCTAACATGGCGATCGTGCACTCTAAGGTGGCGGCTGCCAGAATCTTTGTACTTTTCTGAGCCTTTTGTTGACTAGACTCCTTATGCTCTATAAATATGGACCCACCCTTCCCATTTTCTGTCACTTTCACCATGATGGCTTCCTTTCATGGCCCACTTTCTGCATGGATCGAGGAGTTTTTTCATGTTAAACGTCTAAACTTTGCATCGTTCGGCATTAACTCCTTGTTCTCCCTAATGATTGTCAAGATAAATGAACCACTGCTATAGGCCTCTGCACAGATGTGGGACCCACAATCTCATGTCTTTCGATTTGGCCTTAAGGAACTATGTCCCACTGTAGAGGAGTTCGCTGCCATTCTGGACTGACCCCGAGGAACTCTACAGTTGTGCCAATTTTCTTTCTCTTTAACCAACAACAGATAACACAACTCTGTGGCTTATCGAAGATGGAGGCTTCCCTTTTAACATATGATGACTGCCTCGATATTCCTTGGATTATTGAGAGATTTCGTCCAACCGGCGAATTCAGCGACCTCGGTCTTCAACTACGGCACCGCTATGCCTTGTGTTTCTGCCTCCTTGCTCGTTACCTTCTCATTCCTTTTGATGGACGAGTCAGCTGCTCACTAGTTGACATTGCTGGTCAAATGTGGTTAGGAAAGGATTTTGTTTCGATGGTACTTGCTGAGACCTTGATTGACCTGGACGTTGTTCATCAAGGTGCAACCACTACTTTTGCTGGCAGCCCCTTGCTTCTTCAGGTAAGCTTAAAGCCTTTCTTTCCCATTTCTCTTAACAGTCTTCTAGATACACTATCGACTGACAACACGCTGCTCTCAGCCCCTAGATTAATCACCTCTGAGTTTTCAACAATTGATTTATTTCCTATTTGAGCCTTTATCAGGGGCTTTTTGCTGTGCCCTTGAGCGGGTTAGTTTCACCCCAACTCAACCATTACTATCAATTTTATTGATTTCTCACAGTTCTTAACCCTTTGCAGATCTGGCTGATGGAGAAAGTGAACCTCATGCAGAAAATGGCTACCAATAGATATAGTACAGCGACCCTTGTTTATCGCCCTTACTATCAGATATGTACTATTGAGACAGCTTGGAAGCAGTATCTTTCCTCTTTAATGGGAGCAAATATTACCTAGCAGTGCTCTTGGTGGTGGATCCCCATCATGACTTTGACCACTATGGACCATCCCAACGTCCTGCTAATTGGCTTGCGACAGTCAACTTTTTATTACCCACAACGGATCATGCGACAGTTCGGTCGCAGTCTGTTCGTACTCCACGGTGTTCGAGATCGTTTATACTCATCTTCACTTCAAGCCCCATTTCTAGCGAAGTATCAAGAGGCTTGGCCATCTCGCTCCCTGATGGAGATGCATGAGCTGCAGTGCCCGAAACTCCCTGACGATTACAAGGCATGGTTGGTCCAAGATAGAGAAAAACGAAACAAAGAAGAAGGAAAACAGGGAGCGAAGAGGAGAAAGATTTGAGGGACCTGCTTTGCTTTTCACAGCTTTCTTTTTATTATTTTTAGAGTTTGGGACTTGCACGCCTGCCTTTTTTTTCAAAACCTTGTAACTAATGCTGAAAATGAAGTATTCCACCTTTTTTTGAAAAAGATTTGCAATTATCTTAAGTTTTTTTTATTTTTGCAATGTGAATGACTTTACTATCAAAATTTAAAGACATATTTGCAATAATCTTACTTGGGTTCAAAACTGGCTAAAACAAAAAAATGTGGTCAGACTTCTTAAAAGAAGTTGCCTACATATCCCAAGAAAGTGGAATAAAGCTTTACCATAGTTCGAGCTTGGTTTATCCTCGGGTATTAACATTCTCTTTTTGTGATGCCCTAATTTTTGTCGAGGTCGCCCTTTCGGGTTTTCGGCCTTGCAGGCTGCTCTAACTTTTACCTGGGTCGCCTTTTTGGTTTTCAACCCCGTGAGATTTTATTCTATTTATTTTTCTCTCAAGGGTAGTATTTCTTGAGCTGGTCCAAGTTAATTAGAGTGGAGAACGTATTGTCATCCAAATCATGATAATTACTGCACCACCGGTCATGATGGTTTTTATAAAAAACGGCCCAAGATGAGGGCCCTGATTTCTTTAAGAACCAAGTCACTTTCTCCCAAGTCCCAAGTATTGACCTTTTTGTTGAACGCATGAGCTATCCTCCTTTGGTATCCTTGCACGTGAAATAAAGTCTGTAACCTTCTTTTATCAAACAAGAGCAGCTCTTCCATCTGATTCCTCTGCCATTCTGCCGCTAGAATACTAGCCTTAGCCACTACTCTTAGTGAAGGAATTTTCACCTCAATGGGCAATACAGCTTACATCCCATATACTAAAGAATAAA
Organism: Heliamphora pulchella; assembly: GCA_032270985.1. Classification (NCBI taxonomy): domain Eukaryota; kingdom Viridiplantae; phylum Streptophyta; class Magnoliopsida; order Ericales; family Sarraceniaceae; genus Heliamphora; species Heliamphora pulchella. The sequence goes on along the minus strand of JAULJZ010000022.1, from coordinate 12,417,716 downwards.
GCGTGGTTCCTATTAAAGCTTATATCAACGTCCTGTACCCCTAGAGTACAAACGATAGATGTTCCGGCTAATCTTTCTATGAGCTAATCATCTTTTGCAGAATTTTCTTTACATTCTTATTTGCTGCTTTCACTGTCCCGTTGGTCTGTGGCCGATATGGTGATGACATGTGGGCCGCTATCCCGTATTCTTTAAAAAGGTCTAAGACCTCACCTTAAAATGCGAGCTGTTATCTGAGATGACTTTATGAGGAATCTTGTATTGACAAATGATGTTCTGCTTGATAAACTTGACGACGTGAAAGGCTTTTAATACCGAGTAGGAGGCAGCTTCCTCCCACTTGGTAAAATAATCAATGGCCACCAAAATGAACTTGTGCCCATTTGAAACCTTTGGCGTTACCCTGCCAATCACATCAATGCCCCATACTAAAAACGGACATGGGAACGTCACGCTATACAGCTGGGATGGGGGAAGGTGTATAAGGTTCGCATGGATCTGACACTTATGGCACCTTCACACAAACTGTATACAATATGTCTCCATTGTCATCCAAAAATGTCTTTGTCGTAGGATCTTCTCAGCTAACATGTTTCCATTCATGTGAGGCCCACAGACTCCTGCATGTATCTCTTTCAACATCTCTTGGCCTTCCTCACTGCTGACACATAGCTTGTTGACTCCAAAATGTCCTCGTTTATATAATTTTTCCCCGTAAATGACAATTTGTGCATATAATCTTCTTATTACTCTTTTGTCCTTTTTGCTAGAAAACTTAGGATATTCTTCTTTTTTTTACAAAATTTTGAATGTCAACATACCAAGGGAGTTCATCAGTGCTTTCCTCAATTGCAGCTGTCATCTCGTATGCCGACTTTCTCTTCTGCTCAATCATCAATGGCCTCATCCTGACCCCAGGTGGTATATCAATCATTGATGCCAGAGTAGCCACTGCGTCGGCAAACTTGTTCTACAATCTCAAAATATGAGTGAAAACCACTGATTCAAAGTACGGTGTCAGCTTTTCTAACTCTTGATGATAGAGAATTAATGTTACATCCTTAACCTTCCATTCTCCTCTTGCCTATGAGACCACCAATGCTGAGTCCCCGATGACTTCCAGTTTTGTTGCCCTTAGTTCTAGGATTGTCTCCAACCCGGCTAAGCACGCTTCATACTCAGCTTGATTGTTGATAACTTCAAAGTTGAGCTTTAAGGACAGAGAAACATGTGATTCTTCAGGAGTAACAAGGAGAACTCTTATTTCATAGCCATGCTAATTAGATGCGCCATCAAAATACAGAATCCATTTGTCGTCCTTGACTCCCATCAGCTGCTCATTAGGGAACTGGAATTCTACGTCTTTGTCTCCCTCAACTGGTTGGTCTGCCAAAAATTTTGCTACTGCTCTACCTTTGAATGACTTCCAGGTGACGTACTTGAGATCAAACTCTGATAGTAGTAACAACCACCAGGCTAGCCTTCCTGTTAATGCCGATTTCTCAAAAAAAAGTATTTTAACGGGTCCATCTGGGAAATGACATTCACTGTGAAAGACAGCATGTAATGCCTTAGTTTTTGGAAGGCTCAAACCAAAGCCCAACATATCTTTTCCAGTGGCGTATATCATATCTCAAATCCAGTCATCTTCTTGCTCAAGTAGTATACTGCTTTCTCAATTTCAATTTCTCCTTCTTGTGCCAGCATGCATCCCATAGCCGAGTCAGTCACTGACAAATAGAGAATCAGTGGCCTATCTGGCTCGGGAGAAGCCAAAACAGGTGGATTTGGCAAATACTAACGCACATCTTTGAAGGCATCTTGGCATTTTTGATCCCATTCGAACTTGATTCCTTTCTTCAGTAAGCGAAATAATGGCTCACAGGTAGTTGTTAGCTTTGCTATGAACCAGCTGATGAACTATATCTTACCCAAAAAGCCCTTGACTTCTCGTTCGGTCTTTAGAGGAGGCATTCCCAAGATTGCCTTGATCATAGAAGGGTTGACTTCAATGCCTCGTTGAGTAATCATAAATCCAAGCATCTTCCCAGCAGTGACTCCAAAGGCACACTTCTGTGGGTTGAGCTGCATCTTGTATTTTTTGATTCTTCCAAAGAACTTCTACAATACTATGATGTGGCCATCTCAATCCTTGGACTTCACTATCATATCATCCACATACACCTTGACTTCCTTATGTATCATATCGTGTAGCAAGGTAATGGCAACCTTTTGATAGGTCGCCTCTGCATTCTTCAAACTGAATGGCATCACAAGATAACATTAGGTGCCCCAAGGTGTAGTTAATGTTATTTTTTCTCTCGGATCTGATTGTACCCAAAAATATCGTCCATGAACGACAATAGAGCATGCTTTGCTGTGCTGTCTACCAAAACATCAATATGCGATAACGAAAAATCATCCTTCAGGCTGGCATTGTTGAGATCTCAAAAATCTACACAGACTCGGATGCGTCCATCTTTCTTTAGAATCGAAACAATGTTGGCCACCCATTTTAGATACTTGGTTACCAAAAGGAATCCAGCGTTGATCTGCTGGGTAACTTCTTCTTCGATCTTCAGAGCCCATTCCGGCCGTATCCGTCTCAATTTATGTTTGATTGGTACAGTATCGGGATACAAAGGGATATGATGTTGGACAATATCGAGATCAATACCAGGCATATCCTCGTAAGACCATGCAAAGATATCTTTGAATTCTTTTAATAAGGTTATTAATTGCTCATGTTCAACTAAAGATAGCGAAGACCCGATTTGCACAATTTGTGGATTAGTTTCATTACCTAGATTAATTGACAAAGTTTCTTAAGTTATAGGTTGAGAGCGCTTTTTTTTTCTCTTTTTATTAAACTTTTTATTTCTTCGGGGACATCTCCGTCGAATTTAAAATCGTCAGAAAGCATATGAAAAAATCAAACAAAGCAGAGTAATCAAAAATCTTATTCATTTCATTAAAGAGAGAAGGGATTACAACTCAAAAGCAACAGCATGGGAAGATACATAGGCAGATGTGCTCTCCAACATAGACTTACATAACTCAGACTCGGACTCAAAACATGCATTATGCAAATTACAAGACTCTAAGGACCAGTTGTTAACATCCCTTGCAGCCGCATCTACAATAAACCTGGTGTAATCAGCTGGTGTGTTGTAGCCCAACATCAAGCAGTCTTATTCAGTTATGCACATCTGAGTCATCTTATCGCTGAATGAAGCTCTAATGCCAACACCATCTAATTTATCCGCCCAATTCTCTTCATAAATCTTCTCTTCTTTCTTTGTTGCCTCTTCTTCCTCTGTATCCGATAACTTGTGGTTGAAGAAAATTTTTAACCCTAGCAACTGTTGATTAGATTTCTCATCGAACCATGGCTCCAAAAAACCACAGTACAGAAAATCTTCACCCTCCTTGATGAAGTAACCATTCAGCGTTCCCAAATACTTGACCTTCTTTCCTTTTTGCCTTGTCTTTAACCCCTCCAAATCTTTGTCCATCGGCCTGTACCCGAGGCCAAAACATTGCAAGGTTGGCAACATTTGAATGGGTTTTGGAATTCCTTGCTGCTTGCGACCCAACCCCATTTCCAGAAAGTAAGACATATGTCTCATCATTGTAACCGCATAGGGATTGATGTAGCTCTCTTCCTTCTTTAATAGCATTTGAACTGCCTAAGCCTCATCGAACTGGAACCCACTCAGGGATACATCCCCCTCTCCATGTTGGACTTCCAATAGAGTCAAACCGTCTTCTCTTGGGGGTTGAATACTATGTTCTCCATGGATGGTTAGCACTGTCTCATTCTTAATCAATTTTAGCTTCCGGTGAAGAGTAGAGGGAACAACTTGTACATCGGGGTCGTGGAGCCAAGGTCGCCCCAACAACAGGTTGAAAGATGCTCGGACATCCAGCACATAGAACTCCACCAAGGTTTCCAAAGGCCCGATTGACACAACGAATGATACCAGTCCAAGTACATCCCTCCTCGTATTGTCATAAGCCTGGACTCCTTGATTACTGGGCGTGAAGTGATCCGGCTTCATTTCCAGGCAGACTGCAGCTCTGAGTGGGCAGACATTCAATGCTGAACCATTGTCGATAAGTGTTACTGGAACCCACTTCTTCAGACACTTGACGGTGGATGTGCAACGACTTATTTTGATTTCTCCCTTCTAATGGTAAATCTTTATCACCTTAGGCTCTACAGTTGGCAGTATCAACCCAATCAACTATTCGGGAGTTGCGTCTATCGATACATTGGCCTTATTCAGAACCTTCAACACGGCTTGCCGGTGCCGGTATGAAGCCATCAGCAAACCCCAAATGCTGATATTGGCCTGAGTTTTTTTTAGCTGCTTCAGTACAGCGTCATCTTCTTCTTCTTACTCTTTTTTCTTTCCTTTCTCACTTGCTTGCCCCTTTTCTAATTAAACCGGCTTGAAATGCCACCCACTCCTAGTCAGATGTTCTACCCCTTCCTTAGGATCCCTTAATCCTGGTATTGAGTTCTCGGATTGTCTGACCTCAACAACGTGTGAAGAGCTTTTAGATTCCCACAAGTCGTCCAGATTGACACACTCTGATCTTTCCTTTCTTTTTTCTTTGTCTTCTATTTCCCATGTGTTGTCAATGTCATCTAGTCCCCAAATATCTTTCCCGATGTAATCTACTTGTTCCTGGGCTGCCCTGAACTCGATCCACTCATCTCCGTCTGACTTTCTGACCTTTTGAACCAACCAGTAAGAGGGCATTTCATCAACATAAACCTCCTCCTTAAAAAGCTGAGGAAGAGCAACGCCATCTAGCACGTGGCCAAATCCATACGGCCGTACTGGGTAATCTAACGGCCAATCATCATCCTTATTGCGCACTTCTTGGTTGTTGGCCTGAACCACCATTTGCTATCCTTCCAAGCATCATCATTCTATTCTTCCATCATGCCCCAACCATTTTCAACCATAAATAGCAAACAAGATGGCTGATGCTCAACAGTTAGAACACATGGACTCGGTAGATACGCCAAACAGATATACTAACTAGGATCTTTTAACTGGCTCAGATACATACAATTCACCCTGGCCTGTTTAGCAAGATTCGACAGTGAATAAATTGTAACATTTGGTTTCTGAGCAGCAGACAACGGTGGAATGACCTTGTTGTCGATAAGATCATGGATCTTGTGGTGCAGCCTCATGCACTTGTCAGTAAGTGTCCATGACCTTGGTGAAAAGAACAATATTGGGAAGCATTGTATCTTGGTGGTAGGGGATCGGGTGCGGGGATTGGGTCTAAAAGTTTGATTAGCCCCTTGTCGACAAGTCGATTAACAGTAGTGGACAAAGATATATTAAGGGGAGTAAAAAATCTTCTCGGCTTCTGTTGAGACTGCTAGTTATTACTTGATTACGGAGTGGAAGATGAGGGATGTAATTGTCCGGAATGGGGGTTCAGCAAATTAACCTCGTTTGAACGGAAGATGAAATTCATAACATGGGTGGGTTGGTTCTGGTTATTTGCAGGGTAAGACCTTCTTGGCTTTTGACTTGGCTCAGATTTCTCGATATCTCTGGACTGGATCGTGTCTTCTATCTGAACTCCTATATCAAACAATTTCTCAAAAGTGGACAGCGGCTATGTTATCAAATAACACTTCAATGGAGACAGGAGGTTATTAACTACAATCCTCACCTGTTCCTTTTCTGTTGGCCGATTTTTCATTTTGGTCGCCTTTCCCTTTTACCTGGTTAGAAAGTTCACAAAAGATTCTCGGCCCTCCTGTCGGGTGGTTTCGAGTTCCCGAGTAGTAACATCCAACTGGACATTATAGCTGTACTGATTGACGAAGGCGATAGCAATGTCTTCCTATGTCCTTATTTTTGCAACATCCAATGAGAAAAACTATTTTTACATTGCCCCAGAGAGTGACTGGTGGAACAATTGGGCCTTTAGCTGATCATCAATTTTCATTGGGGAGTGAGTACCGACGTACATCCTCAGATGAATCCAAGGATCTCTAGTACTGTCGAACTTCTCCATTTTTGGCATCTTAAATTTTTCTGGTAGCTTAGCATCTTGGAATAAGCACAAATCGCCTACATCCAGCATGTATTCTTCCACTCCCTTTGCCTTCCTCAGAACTTTTTCTACTATGTCGACCTTTTCTTCGAGCGGGAACTCCCTAGATTGGGTTGTGTTTTCCTCATCTACTATGATCTGACGAGGAACCCGCGGTGGTACAACAACCAACGGCACTTCTTGTCCCTGATTATCTACCCAGAAGTCTTCCCATTCTCATTTGCATAGTCTTGCTGCTCATTTACCCCTGGAAAGCGAGCTTGGATTGTTTGAATCTGAGCCTGACACTGATTCTGAGCCTGCGTCTGCTGTTCAACTATCCTTTGTATCTCAGTAATTGCCTTCATCAAGGTTGTCAGGTTTACTTTGTTTTCTACTATTTCAGATGATTCAGCCTTTTGTTCGGATATTCTGTAGAGTTTTCCTATTTCTAATCGAGCCCAAATACGCACTAAATGCGAACCTTCTGACTCAATGATCTAGACCCAAAGAAAAACCTGATCACGCCAAAAATAGAATCAATGGTATCGAATATTTCTCGAAAAGAACCCCAATAACAGGTAGCAAACACTTCAAACACCAAAAATAACTTATCACGAGCAGATATAACCACTAAAATAGAAACATGCCCCAATTGGGCCTATACTGGCAGCATAACAACTGGAAATCCCAATATTCAAGCACCAACACAAAAACCGAGCAAGGAACCAACAAAACCCCAAAAAGAAGATTTATCCCAAGATTCTAAAGGAAAAACAGACAGCACTCTGGCAAGAAAATAGCTCTAAGCCAAATGAGACTAGTTTACCCTAAGGTTCTAAAGGAAAAACGGACTGCACTCTGGCAAGATAATAGCTCTAAGCCAAACGAGACCGGTTTACCCTAAGATTCTAAAAGAAAAATGGGCAACACTCCGACAAGAAAATAACCTTAAGCCAAATGAGACCTCAAAACAAGAACCAGAATGAGGGTTTGGGAGGACAAGCCTAAATGGCGCCGAGGGTACAAAATCAACAATTAAGGGAAAATTCATGAGAGAGAAAACTATCCTAAACCAACAACGAGGCCTAAGACAACAAACAGGACAGAACTCGAGATTCTAGACCAACAGATCAAAAATTAGGCAACGACCCGAGAGGGAAACTGTTTTAAAACGAAGAAATGCCGGAAGAAGACCCGGGTCGAAACCTAGGGAAAGAGACTATCTTAATCCAAATAAACAAACAAAGGTTCTACACAAACACAAGCAAAACATACAATTAAATAAAATAAATAATCCTACTGGGTCAATACCTAATGGCAGGTTCTAAGCAATTATATGCAGAAAATGCCAATTTTGGTCAATGATCATGGTACCTTCTGAATAGAGTCAAGTATATACCTCCCATACCCTGTGTGGTACAGGACATGGTTAAGCGATACGCAAGAACTCTTTTACCGCACCTGTAAAAGCGTGCAGCTAGTAAGGCTTTCTCGTCTCCCTAACATAGCCCCGAGACAGTAAACTGACCGGGGTATCAGGTCAACCAGGCAGGGGGCTGAGAACAATGCAAATACGTGCGAGAATGAAAATAAAAAATTTATATTAAGAACCAATGATGTGTTCAATCTAGCTCGCTTATTTGTTTTGGGAAACAAGTCCCCAGCAAAGTCGCCAGAAAATACTGTGGCGCCGAGATTTGGGTTTTTGGTTCAAAAATAGGAAATTCAAGAGATGTTTGAGAAAATACATTAACACCTTTGAAAACCAAAAGTTTGAAAACCCCTTTTTGTTGAAAACAGAGTCTCCACTTGGTTTTTGAGAAAAACTAAGAAAAACAAAATAGGCTACTGACCTTTAAAAAGTTAACTAGAGAAAATAAGGGTCCGGGGGCTAAGGTACTAACTGGGAAAGGTGTTAAGCATCCCATTCGCCCAACCATAAGGTTGGCCTTTACTAATCATCATTGGTTCTTAATTAGACTTCTCAAATGCATGCAAATGCAGAGGATGAGGGCAAAGAGAGAACATTCAAAATCGAGTAGAAAAAATACATAATCTAAGTATTTAACACGCCAAACAAAGCATATAAGAAAAAAAAATCCTAAATCATAAAACATGCAAATTATAACTAAATGATACATGGAACAAACCACATGGCATCGATCGAAACATGAAAATAACGAAGAAAACCTACTCAAGTTAGAATTAAATTAACATATTTTAAGGTAAAGATCACATATGATAAGCGAGAAAAATAAACTAAAATAAGTCCTAAATTCTAAACATGTTATGAAACTAAAGTGAAAGTACTTAACCTAGTCTATCACTTATTAAAATATTAAAAATAACAAACTATGCTAGCAAAATAAAGCATACTTTAATCAAACAACTGTAACGAGGTAAAACTTAGAATAAAATTAAAAAAATGGGCACAATATTGACTATTATGACCACATTAATGTTGATACTAGAATATCGCAATCATAATATCACATATTATGATGCAAGAAATATAGGAAACATTGCTAAATTTCAATAGAATAATACAATAATGATAATGCATTATAAAATAAAGAACTAGAATCTATGAAATTATGAAATCCGATCAAATTATAGAAAAAACATAACTAGTTCGGAACTAAAATAAAACATGCATCAGATTTAGAAATTACTAACTAAGCACAAAATTATGAAGTAGGCATGTAATCGAAAATGTAGCCCGACCTCTTTATATAAGAAGAGAGTGAAGAGAGAAGCGTCATGGATCTTACAGAATACCTGAAACGTAACCCGGGTGAATCCTCAAGTTAAGAGAATAGGGTTTAATTATCCGATCCTCAAGGAATGCTCTAATTCCAATCAATAAGTCTGGAACTTGGCAGAGTATAAGCGTAATGCAGCTCGTACGTCCGTGAAGCAGCAGGGTGCCGGTATCAAAACTTGTACTCTCTTGATACTTCGGCAGAGTATCTCTCACTCAAAATTCTTGTCCTAAAAAACGTACCAGGGGTACGATATTTCTAAAATTCATCGGCCAATGGCATGCTGGAACATTTTGGGACACATCAGGATTTTTCATGGTGGTGGTCGCCACATCATGAGTTGGCGGTCGCTACTTCAGGAGAGTTTCCACAAGCTTCTTATGGCGGTTACCACTATACAAGGTGGCGGCCACATGGTTGGAGTTGGCGGTCGCTACTTCAGGCTAGGGTTTCCACAAGTT
>JAULJZ010000022.1:12389465-12399957 GCA_032270985.1 Heliamphora pulchella | reverse complement strand
GTCACACTATTACATCCCTACACTCACACACACAGAATAATAGTAAAGATACTACTAAGATACATATATATCTAACATTTTGGATTGATAATATATATATATATATATGTGTATATATATATATATATATGTGGTTTCACAAAGGTGTTTGGTAACTTTGGTTCCTATCTAGATTGGTGTTTGATAAGATTATTTTGAGTTCCACCCGCAATTCTATCAATAGTTTTGGACTGATGACACTTTTTTTTTAGGTTTACAAAGGTGTTTGATTTCTATCTAGATAGGTAATTATTTTGATAAAATTTGGTGTGATGTATTTTTCACGAATATTTCGCATGTGTTAATTTGGTCAAACCATGAATGAATGAATTTAGTGCCGCGTATAATATGGGGATAACACTATTAGATTCAAATGTTGTGAAAAAATTATTTGAAAGAGCTCTCAATTCCGAAAAATGATGGGGTATCGATTTATGAAACTCTCACCTCAAATCCTACTCAACAATAATGTCGTATTCCCAACCAAGCTAAGTTGGCTCTTTGTCCATCTCGTAAGTAAAAAAATCCTATTCCTCCTCCAGTTATTGCGGAGAAAAAATTCCTATGCAGAAAAGGGTTCCATCAAATGATGAATCTCTTAAACATAAGGATGTAGTCAACTTGTCCATTCCTATTGATTGTCTACCAATAGAAGATTTCATCATGTTAGAAAGTATTAATTTCATTAATGTTGAAAACTTTGATAGAGTATTCAATCCATATTTAATAGACCTTGTCAACCGCTTGAAAACTAAAATTATTTGGATTGCATACTTGGAAGCCCTTGAATTTTAAAAGAAACAAAAATGGCAACATATTCAAACTATTTGATTTTTTGATATGGACAAATTCAATATTTCAAAGCGAACTTGAGGTCAATTATTTTTCTCAGTGGAGGAGAATGATGCAGACTGTAGAGGACATGAAGGATTAATTTTTGAATTTATTAATTATTGTATTTTATTATTTTATATTCAATTTTCTTATAATATTAATTTTCTTTATTTACCAAGAATTTAGATAAGTATTAGTTAAGATATTTTTGATAAGATTGTTATCTATTATTAAATTGTTAGCCTATAAATAAAGCCTTTGGTATTGTAAACATCATATTTGAATGAATGAATGAGAATTTGAGTTAGAATTGTTCTTGTGCAATATTTCTTCGCTTCCCTATTATTAAATTGTTAGCCTATAAATAAGGCCTTTGGTATTGTAAACATCAGATTTGAATGAATGAATGAGAATTTGAGTTAGAATTGTTCTTGTGCAATATTTCTTCGCTTCCCTCTCTTCTTTTCTCTTATTTCTCTTCATCTTCTCTTCTCGTCCTCTGTTCTTCCTTGCTTTCTCTTTGGTTCTACACCACCTTCATATGTATCACGAGGGCAAAATTGCATATTGCCTTGTCTGCATCATGCGAGAGTGCTTTGGTTGTGATTGAAAGCTCAAGAGGCTGTGGTAAACAGCCAAAAGGAGGATTTGTTTTTTGAATTTTTTAAGCACATCACACCATTGAAATTTAGGTTCAAATGAAGTGGAAAAATTGCAGTACCTTGCCAACAGTGCAATTAGTATTTGGACAGGGTACTAGCTGATAAGCTAATGATGTTTACCTTGTTGAGATGTTGCCTTCTTCTGAACTTGTGAGTTCCCTATGCATATAGACGAATGTATCCTCATCTATGGGGTGAATCCCACCAATTTTAATTCATGCAGAATATGAGTTTTGTGTTGATATATGCTTTTCGTGTATTTGGACTTTCATTCTTGCTGAGCATTTTTTTGGGAAAGATTGAATAAAAACTGAGCTAGTTATAGTACATTTTGCTAAAATATACTGTAATGTATCCATTTACTTGTGTGATGAATGTACCTTTTCATGTGGGGAGTGAGGGAGGAGATATGGCATCCAATTTCTATGGCAGAATGTTGCTCAAATCGTACCGTGGCTTGATTTTATTGCATGAAATTGTGGGCTTGCATGAATAACTTTCTTTTACCTAATATTTCATCCATTATATTTATTACATGCCTAATTTAAATGTCTATTTGTAGGAAGGGTCACTCCAGAAAGTGTTATCTTCAGCTTTGGAACCGTGCTTTTGGATCTTCTTAGCGGTAAACACATTCCACCAAGTCATGTAAGTAATATACTTGGTTACATCCTTGTTCTCTGGTCAGTTTCTGCAATGAAACCATTATCTCATGGTTATAGTCCGTCAGTTCATCCAATTGAACTAGTTAGAACTGTAGTCTGACAAACTTGGAAGGGGAGTATTCAAAGTGGATATGGAATAGTTCACTTAGAAATGCTCCTTGCTTAGATTATGGTGCAATTAAAAGCTGCTCGCTTTGAAGCTTGCTCAATCTGATTCACCAACTTGTGTTTACTTACCAAGTCCTATGAAACATTTGTTTCTCAGGATCATAAATCTCTGACATTCTGGGATTAACAGTGGTTAATATTAATGTTTACACATGGAATTTTATCCAAATGTGTAGAGTGCAGTTCCAGCAGGCTGAAACCAAGGAAATTCTTCTGCTTTGGATCTTAACAGAAAAGTGATGTAAACATCAAATATTATTTAAATCAATCATACACAAAAGGAGAAATTGAATCACATTTTTGATATTTGGGTGCCTAATTTGTGATTTTTAGGATAGAGTAAGAAATTGCTAATTCTGAAGCCAATTTTTCAGTATCCACAGCTCTGTGTTTTTCTGAATGTGGGCTCACACATTTGAGAGGGAGATATTTGGATACCCCATTAAGGCTGTGGATCTAGGATTTCCCTTGAATTGATTTCCCTTTCCCATGTAAAATTTAAGGGGAGTTGTGCTTAAAGATGAGATAAGGATGGCCTTTGTACATTACCCATGTATAGGAGTTTGTGCCCCTTTTGATGTCTTGGTTTACTTATCAAAGTGGGAAAAAATGATGCAATAAAATGTATATGAAAAGCAGGCATATAACAGAATCTCTGTAGTGTTTATTGCCCAGAAGCTGAAGGACAAGTAACCAAAAAATGTGAAAGACAGAAAGGGATAATCTGTGAAGCTCTGTAGCCTTTATTATTAGAGGGAGATGAAAGGGAATTTTCTACTTTGTTGCTCATGGGTTACCCTGGAATTTACACTCAGCATGTGACTTCTAGTATCATACTATCATATTGTTGGCCCAACTCATTTGGGTCATGTCATCAATCCCATCCTCTCAGTGTATCAATGAACTGAAGTGACCGAGGTGAAGATGGTAAAATGTCCAGCTATGACAACTCATCAGCAGAGTCAGCATTAACTTGCTTCTCAGGAAAGATAGTTTCACTAAGCATTTTAGAAAGGTTGTGATGTTTTTAATCCAATGGCAGTGATTTTAGAAAGGTTGTCCATCTACCCACTCAGTGCATTCACTTTCTTACCTTTAGAGAGCCATTCTCTTTCTCTAATTCGTCCTCTCATTCACTTTTGGGGAGAAGTTCCAGAAGCCAAAGAATATCAATCCTCTCCTCTGTTGCAGCTCTCCTCTCGCTCTGAGATGCACATCCTCTACTCCCTCCCGGAACCTCATCTGCCACCGATCACCCTATGCCCATGACGGCAACCCACTGCCTTCCCCTCCTTCCCCTCAATTTATGCGTTCCTTTTCCTCAGACACTGTTGTATCCCCACTCCCTTGCCACGACCAGAAGAAAAGTGACGTTACCAGACGACAACGAACCATTTGTTTTTCTATACCTACAAGACTCAGAAAGATAGTTTCACTAAGCTGCACAAATTCCTACCAGCTAGCTATCTCAAGTTGAGTCAATCCTCTTACTGAAGAAATCATTTGTTTTCAGAAGACTTGAGGCAACAAACCATTTGTAAAAAGCGTTCCATTTTGTTTTTTCATATGGGATCAACTCTTTGAGACTTCAAGTTGCATTTTTTTAATGAAGATTATCAGTGGTTCATTTTTGGATGGCTAACGAATATAATATATGAGTACGTGTAAGATAACTCATTTATCTCATTCCCCTTGCATAGATACTTCTGATATTGGGTATCACTGTCAAGAACAAGCATTTAGTTGTTAATAATGGCTTACTTGGAGATGGATGGGCTAATGGACTTGAGCTTATGTGATTTAGGAATTCTTTAGATTGGATTGTTTTTAAAAAATTCATTAAGTAATAATGTTGGAACTGATGGATTTGAGTCCATCTGATCGCACTCCTTTTGAATCTTTTAGGATTTCATGCTTTGAGAAGATGGCTGAATGGATCATTTCTTTTCAACCTCAAATGGTCAGATGCAAAGAATGGTGGCAATGAATGGCCATATGTTAGAATTCCATCTAATCACACTCTTTAGATTCGGGTTTTTTAAGAAATTCATTAAGTAATGATGCGTCGGAAATGACTGGATTTGAGGCCATCTGATCATACTCCTTTTGAATCTTTTAGAATTTCATGATTTGAGAGGATGGAATGGGTTTCTTCTCGTCAACGTGAAATTTGAGATGAAAGGAATGCTGACGATGAATGGACATGTTTCAGTTGTTTTAGTTTTGATTAGGTTCCCTACATGAAAATATGTAGAAGAATGTGTGAATCAGCATGATAATTGTGCTGCTAATTGTATGGCTGTATTGAAACCTTTACTAACCTGTGGGCGGACCATCTCATGGTTTTAACTTGCTATCCACGGAAATTGTGGGAAATTTGAGTTTTATAAACCTTGGAGTACTCAAATTCTGCTTGTGTTGCAGGCACTTGATATGATACGTGGCAAAAACATTCTTCTATTGATGGACTCACATTTGGAAGGAAACTTTTCAACTGAAGAGGCTACTGTAGTTTTTGACCTGGCCTCACAATGCCTGCAATATGAACCTAGAGAGCGCCCAAATATCAAGGACCTTGTTGCAACACTTACCCCACTGCAAAATAAACCTGATGTGAGTCTTTATTTTTGCTTTTTGAATCCTTAAAATGTCTCCTTTTTAGGCTCAGAGTTCCGTTTTGTTGTTTGAAATCTGTGGGCAGTTTACCAAGTTATTACGTAGTAATAGCGCCACATGCAATACCACATGACGTCTCATGTAAATATCTTTTGGTTTCTAACAGTTATAAACCAGAAGGTCATTGCTGCTTTTGCTAGCTGTGTTACATTAGTATGTGTTTTCTCTATCATGTCATGCCATTTTGTCACCAAAGTACTCGTTTTACTGATTGCCTGTTTCTGGGTGAGAACTCAGCTGCAGAACTTGGTCTTAGAAACCAGTTTCTTTGTAGCAACATTGCGTGCATTTTTCTTTTTTCTTTTTTTTTTAAAATTTGTCTCTCTTTTAGGTTGGGTTAATTTAACTTGGAGAAGTCAGTTTACACTTAAAATATTTTCATGTAATGATCTTGTCTCACGTTCCTCTGTTTTAGTTCTGATTTTTCTCATCATGCATTCTAAAAGGCTTACAAGAATTTTGATTGAATATACACTATGATAATACCAGTGCTTAGTTGCTTAAAATTTGTAGCCATAGCAAAAGAGAAATGCTTTTGGTTTAGCATTGATGGTCACAATTATTTGCTTGCAGACTCCATCTTATGTGATGCTGGGAATTCCGAAGCACGAGGAAGCACCACCTACACCGCAACATCCTCTTTCTCCAATGGGTGATGCCTGTTCAAGAATGGACCTCACAGCTATTCATCAGATTTTGGTGTTGACACACTACAAAGATGACGAAGGAACCAATGAGGTAATGGTTTGTCTTAAATAGGTTTGTTGATACCTCTTGCCATTCCTTTGCTAGAATACCTACCTGGATATTGATTGGCGCAGCTATCTTTCCAAGAGTGGACCCAACAAATGAGAGATATGCTCGAGGCAAGGAAGCGCGGGGACTTGGCATTCCGTGACAAGGATTTTAAGACTGCCGTAGATTGCTATTCTCAGGTACATACTTTGATTTGGGATGTAAGAGTTGTGCTTGAATATAGATAATGTCATGCCATAATGTGCTAGACTTTCTCCCAAACTTTGTATTTTTTGACCTTTGAAAGGGTTAGTAAGCGAACGGGCTGGTGAGGCTCAGAACCACCACCTTGTGCAAGGAGTAGAGGGTGCCAACCCACTAGGCTACCACTTCATTCGCTCTCCGAAACATATTTAAGCTGCCTATTTTAGTCATCCTCCTGCCTTCCTCCAATTTCTGTGAGTGCTTTGTTGACCTTGAATCTACCATCCATGCATTAGTTGCACTTCAGCCTCCCACAAACCTAAGACAACCCTGAACAGAAAAATGGGTGAAGGATGAGAGGGGGAAAGAAGTTTATTGTAATGCCTGTGCACACTTCATGAGGTCTTTCTTGTTATGTGCAGTTCATCGATGTTGGAACAATGGTTTCCCCAACTGTATATGCACGGCGGAGTCTTTGCTATCTTCTGTGTGACCAACCAGATGCTGCCCTCCGAGATGCAATGCAAGCACAATGTGTCTACCCAGACTGGTCTACGGCATTTTATATGCAGGCTGTTGCCCTTGCAAAGCTGGACATGCACAAGGATGCAGCTGACATGCTGAACGAGGCTTCTGCACTAGAGGAAAAAAGGCAACGAGGTGCTCGAGGACCTTGAAAAACCACCCCGGGTACATGTTTTTTGGTAAATTAATTGTTGTTGTAAGCAAAATGCATTGGGGTCTATGACAATGGGGGTGTGATTGTTATCTAAAGACATACCATAGAGGGGAGATAACGCTTGTTTTTTACCACTCAATGATCAATGCTATTATTCTCTCTCTCTCTCTCTCTCTCTCTCTATATATATATATATATCTCCTGAACTTGTCAAAATAATCAATTGGTTTTGCATGTACATGCATGTATATGAAAGTCGTAATAAAGCACACTCTTGAGGCAGGATGTAATTAGGCAACATATAGTCCGGTCTTGTCGTCAATGAAGAAGCTCATGAACTCTTCCCCATCTGCCGTTTATTTCTCTATGAGAGGTTAAGCAAGTTTGTGGAGGATGTCAATGTGGGCTGTGTCTTCTCTGCTTGGCCCTTGAGTGTGTCTTCTCTGCTAGTTCCCATTGCATCTACCACATCAGCAGTTGCCATGGAATAATCTTTCTGGGAGGACACCTACAATTAAAACATCATACGCAAATTAGATTTCGATTACTCGGTTAAGAAATCCAGCTTGATTAACAAATACATATGGAATGTGCAAGAAACACACCACCGGAGGTGAGAAAATAAAAAGATGTAATTATGAATTTATATATTAAAGCTAAAATGATATGATTAAGACTTTAGTGGAAGTTACAAGTTTCTGTTAAAGAAAGTTATAAATTTATGACTTCAAGTAATAGAATTTGTGTTTGTTGATTTCAGAAGCTACAAGTAAAAAGTTATAAATACTTATTTGAATATTTTTAAGTTTTTACTGAGCTATAAGTTATAAGCTAAGGCCTCATTTGGAATAATTATTTATTTGCTTATTTTATGTGGTTTATTTTCGTCTTTAGTGATTTTTTTTATTGATTAATTAAACTATTATATTTTCTCACTCCTCTCATCGAGATGAGTTAAAAAAATAAATTTTTTTGTTCAAAATATAAAAAAAAGTTTAGAAAAGACAAAACTGAGTCAAAATAAGCTAACAAGTCAAATTTATGTTGCTTATTTTTGTTTTTAGTAATTTTTTTTTATCTTTCGATTAAATTTTTTTTATTTTTCTGATTTATTTCGTTGAGACGATTTGAAAAAGTAAAACATTTTAGTCAAAAAAAAAAAAGAGTTTAAAAGAAGAAAAAAAAAAGAAAGAAGCAAAAGTTACAAAATTCGCCCAAAGTGGGCCTAAAAAATAAGTTCAACCACATACCCTCTGTATAAGGACTATTGAGGACTCCCCTACTTGTTGGCCTAAGAAGGGATTTCCACCAGGTCCACCAATGGCAACCTGTTCAGTCTTCTTGCTGAAACCAAACCTCTGTTGTCTGGACCATCTGCCTCTTGCCACCCTTGGAACTTGTATGAAGTCATTTGATGCTTCTGTTGTTACATTATCTTCACCAAAAATGACCTCTTCTGCAACCCTGCATTAGTAGCCAGGTGAAAACAACACTTTCTGATGCTATATAGATCACAAGTGGGAGATGGACGAATTTGATTTATGGAAATAACCAACTCAAGCTGATGGGGAATGGTGTGGGTACGTCCTAGGATCCGCACCCCAGTGATACATCGTGGAGCTATTTAACCCAATTAATACATCTTAATGTGCAATGTATGAAGCAAGAAGTTATGATCTAACGACTTCGTGGGGGGAGTGATTCGTCGATTTTCATGGACAAGTCGAGATCATCTCACTTAGAAGTTGCTTTTCAGATTTTGCGATATATCAAAACCTCACCAAGAAGAGGTTGATTCTTGCCTAAGTCAGTGAATTTGAGCAACTGAGCTAGTGACCTTCCACCAAGTGCAAGAGCCACTCGGTATGACCTCCCGCTTGGCCATGAGGAACGATTGATAATGACCTCTCTTGGGTAGGAGCAAAGAAGTTAAGACCTCCATTCCGCTTGGCCACGAGGAATGATTGATATCTTCGCTACTGGATCATATTCGGGCATAAGTGCACCAACTAAAGCATGACCAGCCTCTACAGCTAAAAAGTGCATCTCCACTGTTAAAACACCCACAAACCAAATCAGAATAACACGAGATCTTAGGAACTTTTTTATGTCGTGTTATACCATGATAAGTATATGGGGGTGATTTCGTACAAGAGTGTGAAAAGGGAGACAACTAAATCTTTGGGAGCTTCTTGAGAGTCCAAGTGAATCTGTAAAAACCAACAAAGATGAGACTGACTAGTGGCGATTACCGAAAAGTCTATCCAATGCCTATTATAGGTGAAAGAAAAGGATCAATTTAGAGAGAGAGAGAGAGAGAGCTGTGAGATATTTTATAAACGGATTATCTGTATGTATCTTTGAAGGAGGATTGAGCCTTCTTTATATATAGATTTAACGATGACTTTTTTGGGTATTTGGACTATTTTTTCCATCTTTACCCTACATTCATTGGGTTAATCCTCATAATTTTAGGGAGATTAAGTTTAATAGTGAAATAATTATTGGGTGCCGGAGGTGGTATTGCCGTCTTTTGATATGGACTACACACTTGTGTGAGTGCCACACACATTTATATGGGACCCATATAAATGTGTGATCCAAATCAAAAGGTAGCAATGCCACTTCTTGCACTCAATAATTTTTCCTAATTATTGGATTTAAATTCTTCTTTGGAGCTAACCTTGTCTCGGAGGCTGAAGGCTAAATTGAGAATTCGGTCCATGTTGGATCTAGCTCCGTAAAAAGCAACTAGTTTCTTCTTCCGCAACGGCTGAGGTCACAAAAGTTAAACTTGTTTAATATTTTTAATAAGATTACTAAAACAAAGTATCACTGAAAAATCAACTTCATATGTTTTTAATTACAAAAACAACAATTAGACTTGCACAAGTAATATGTTCCTATCATATCCTTTGAAATTGATAATATAGTTAATTCTTTCGGACTTTTCATTTTACATAGTTGACTAACAGTAACATCTAATTAATTTTAATTATAAAATACTTTATTGTTAAAAAGAAAATAAAATCTTGTATAAAAAAATAATATTTTATAAACAATCCAAGCAAGTAGAAAATTTGGAGTTTTTTTTTTTGTCACACCGAAATTTGGAGAACCCAAACAATTGCATTGGTTGCATGCTACCAGAGCTGGCCTTGAGAACCCTCGAAACCCCCAGCCAGTGGTGAGTCGTCGTCCCTTTTTTTTCTTCTTTTTTTTCTTACTACTAAGTATTCTAATCATTGGATTTTGTGTCTTAAATTTCTGATATTCTCATTTGAAAAGTCACTCAGACATAAAGGTGGTGAAAATCTGTTACCAGAATCTCTAAAGATTACAGATAAACCAAGATCTATATAAAACAAATCTAGCGGTCTGTGCGGGACTGCATTTTATGCTTGCTGCTAAGGTTGCGATTGTTGTTTGTTTTGACCTAGTATTTATATAAGGTTATGATAGAAACCTAGATACAAATAAGAGGCGTGTGATACATTAAGATATTCTTAGATTAGAGACCAAATAGTGTAGAGAGAGGCTCAGTTCGAGATCACAGATATTCAGAGATAGAAAGTGAGTTATTGTAATCTTTATTTCTAAATAGTGAATTGATTTTTTCTCGCCCGTGGATGTAGGCAGTCAGCCGAACCACGTATATTCTTGATTCTTGTGGTTATTTTTATTTTTTATTTGTTTTGTGTGGATTGAAGCTTACGTAGGTATTCTCTGCCCAACCATTTTTTTTTTTGAAAATTCGTGTGTTGAAATCTCAACACTAATCAATTTGCACGCTTATTTCAACTAATTTTAAGACTTTGAAGTTTACAAGT
>JAULJZ010000022.1:12336764-12348047 GCA_032270985.1 Heliamphora pulchella | reverse complement strand
CAGTTTCAATATACAGAGAATATACAGTTATTTTCTCTTCTCAATTTCTTCAGTTTTAAAAAAAAGTCTTTAGATATCTCGAACAGGATCCACAATGTCTAAATCGCTTTCTCATCAACCAAGCAGCAGGAGAAAAACACAAAACAGGGCCAACAATGTTGATTGTGTGTTTTCTAATGGCTTTTTTTCTCGGCTTTCTCATCAACTAAACAGCAAGGGGGCTGAGGGGGAGTAGCTGAAGCTTGGTACCTACCTGGATGGCTGGACTGTCGTCTGTCGGTGACTCGGCATCGCTGCTCTCTCTCTCTCAGATCTAAATCGCCTCACCTTGCCTGAGTTGCCTCGCCTCCCTCTCTCAGATCTGTCCTTGCCTCGTCGTCGTTGACGTCGTCACCTCGTCAGCCTCGTCGCGTCGACGTCGTTGGCATCTCATAGACTCTCAGCTCTTGCGAGTTGTGTCTCAGTCTCACTCTCTGCTTTTGCGTCTCACGTTACTGGTTACGAGTGAGAGGGTTTACATTGGTGATTTGGAAAATAATATTTTTTAATATAAATATAAAAAAAAATTTCAGGTAAGGCAACCCAATCTGCCATTGTGAGCGCTGATTTTCAGAGCGCTAACAAGGCGCTTGCGAGGCACTCAAGCGCCCAACTGTCTTAAGGCTCATTGAGCGCTTGAGCATCGCTATGCTCCTACATTTTAAACTTAAGATTTCTTATATTATTTTGTATTGTATTAAATAGATAAGTTACTAAAAAGCTTACTAAAAGGCACAAAAATAGCCTAAAATTATTATATTCTATAATTTTTTTCCCGCATATTGAAAACCTATTGCATCTATGAACGTAAGCACTCTTACCGAACCACGTACCTCCTATGTTTTTCGTGTGTGATTAATTCTTGTGTTTCTTCTTCGCTTTTGTTTGCAATTGTTATTTAGACACTAATCTTCTCCAAAATGGTATGACCGCCTCAATGGTTATTAAAAGAATTAAAAGAAGAAGTTTCTAAAAACTGAATTGCCGCTAAAAAGCTTTCAAAAGAAAAACCTTCTTCAAAATGGATTGTCAGGATCTCAAAAGAAAAAAAAAATTCAAAATGGCTCGCCGGCCTTAGAAGCACTTTCAAAAAATCTTTTTTAAAAATCGCTTGCCGCCTTAAAGGCTCCCTGACAAAAATTCTCTATAAGAGTTTGCTAGCCAGCATTGAAAGAATCATTAGAAGTTGCTCGTCCATATCAAATGCAATAATTCGTACCTTAACAACTAATAAAAATAGCATAAATTGGGGATAGATTCCCTTTCGAGTAGGTGCTTGGGGATTAGTCCTTATTAAAAGTGTAGTATTCCATGAAGTCTTTTTTTAAAAATTTTAGTAAAAAATGGACCATTATACCCTTATATGTTATAATTAAAATTACACCAAAAAAAAGGAAAGATTGTGATTTGCTGGGAATAATCGGTTCAGTTGCAATTTTTCATTTTTGACGGAATCATATCACGGCTAATTGAGAGGAAATCACGTTGTGAATTGTGTTTCGATTGTATGTTTTAATTTTTGGCCGGCGTATACATTATTTTCTCTTGAAATCTTAGTGAAGACCAGAGCTTTTTCTGTCCTATAAGTTTTGAATAAGTTTTCATGTTTGTTTTGAATCTTCATCCATTATTTTGCACTTTAAATCATTATTGGGTTTTCGTTTTTGTTATTATTTTCGATTCTAATATCTTGTTGCTGATTTTCTTCAATGAAAAGATTTTTTCCTTTGCAATCTATTACAACCCCAAGTTCTAGATGAGATTGATTTATTTGCAGAAAATGATACATATGTACAACTATAACTTGCAGAAATGAAACAATGATATCATGTGTTCAAGAAATGGACATCATTTTCTTTATATGAAACTATGTAATGATATAACTGAAAACAATAACATGGTTGGTAAATCATTACTTGTATGTCATTAATTAGGAGAATTATACAAGCATATCAAGGAAAGTAGTAGTTGTATCACATTCTGTGGAGTGTATCATTTTCTGTTGTGTGTATCATTTTCTGCAAGTTTCCTCAATGTTTCATGATACTTTTGTTGGCTGTTTCATTTTCTGTGTAATGATACAACTGAAAACAATAACATGGTTGGAAAATCGTTACTTGTGTGTCATTAATTAGGAGAATTATACAAGCATATCAAGGAAAGTGATTGTTGTATCACATTCTGTGGGGTGTATCATTTTATGTTGTATGTATCATTTTTTACAAGTTTTCTCATGTTTCATGATATTTTTGTTGGCTGATTCATTTTTTATTAGATGTCTCATTTTGCATATCATTCTTTGTTGAGTATATCATTTGTATCATTTTCTGTTGTCTGTATCATTTTCTACAAGATTTCTCATTTTTCATGTCATTTTTGTTGGCTGTTTCATTTTCTGTGTTGGATCATGAATGAAAAAGAAAAAAAACAAAACTTAAAAATGCATTAAATTATAAAATAATGAATTAAAATACAGAATATACCTGAACATGTCGTTTAAACATACCTAGAAAAATAATTTCTGTGATCTTGCAAATAATTTCTGTGCCGAAATGATGCACAATTGCAATTGTAGGAGATAAGATTCCAGTAAAAACCACAGGAACAGGACAATTGAAAAACGCAGGACCAGGAGCATGTAGTACACAGCCGAAATTGAAGACAAATGCAATTGCAAGAGATAAGATTCCTTTCCGTAGGAAACGAAAACAAACCTTCCAAACAGCAACCATGATCGTACCAGTTTGGTAACTATTTCCAAATGGAATTCTGAAAGTCAAAAAATTCACTTTTAACATATAACCTCATTTTGAATTAATAAAGGGTATATTAGTCCATTTTTTATCTAATTTTTCAAAAAAAGATTTATTGGAACACAATACTTTTAATAAGGACTAAACCCAAACAATATTCCTAAAATGGTCGCTAAAAAAAATTAGCTAAGGACAAAACAAATAGACTTTTTTAGAGAATTTTAAGCAAAAAAAACTAATTCAAACATAGGCTGAATTTTTACATGAAAAATAAACTCGATGAGTTCTATATAAAGAACGAATTCGATTATAAAAATTTATTTGCAAACTTATTCCAAACAAAGCACAGTACTACTGTAGTTCCCTTTTTAGACGCACCACCGGACCCTCAAAATATAATTACAACAGACATTTTTACTTTTTATAACCCTTTTGTGAGACCCCTTCTACTAAGGACATTCTGCGCTTACTTCTCACTTATCTGGAATAAAAAAATTTAACATGTGTGTGCTAAACATAATTTTTTATTTCTTATGAAAATAAATAAAAATATAATTTATATTAATTATAAAAATTGTAAAACTGTAAATGTTATCAAAGGTGAGCCTTAAAAAAAGAAAAAAAAAAGAATTTCCACTTGTTCGTATTTACTTTTTTTTTTCTTTTTCTCTCTTAACCTCTGTTTGCTTTGACGAAAAAAATGTTTTCTGTAATCTCTGGTGTTCAGTACAAAAAAAATTAAAATTCAATAAAAAATATTTTTTAAATCAATAAAAAATAAATTAATTTTGATAAAAAATATTTTTATTTTGTTATGACAAAAAATATTTTTCCCTACTATTATCTCACCATTATCATCAACACTAGCACTACAATCATTTGACCACCACTATGACCCTACCATCCCCTCTATAGACAATTCGAAGTGAGAGGAATTGGGGTGTTAGTGGTGAGGGGTGAGGGGTGAGGGGTGAGCCATTGGGGTTGGGGCAGGATTGGGATCTGCGGGTTAGGGGATTAAGGGTTTAGGTTTGGGGGTTCGGTGTCAGGATCAGTGTTTCGGGAGTTTGAGGGTCGATGGTCTAAGGTAAGAGTTGATCGGGATTTAAGGGTTTAGGTCTAGGGTTCAATGGATCAGGAGTTTGAGGTTGTCGAGGGTCCATGTAAGAGTGTCAAGGAAACAGTGTTTAGGAGTAAGGGGTCTTGAGTTAGGGTCAAGGTTTTAGTGTTTTATGTTTCTAAAGTCCGAGGGTCCAAGGTTTGGGATATGGGGTTTGGGGTTGGGGTTAGGGACCTCTAAGGGTCCGAGGGTCTAGGGTTTTGGGGGTCAGGTTGGTGTCGGGTTTTAGAGTCTAAGCTTGGGGACTGGGGGCAGAGTTTAGGGTTTTATGGTCCAAAGGTCGAGGTAGGGGATCGGGGGATTAAGAGCCTAAGGTCTAAAGGTTGGGAGTTCGGGTTCCACGGGTCAGCGTATGGGGTTCGAGGGTCGAGGGTCAGGTATTGGGGTTCTGGCAGTTGAGAGTCCGGGAGCGAGGGTTGAGGTTTCGAGGATTGAGGGCTAGGGATTAGGGGTCGAGGATCGAAGTCTGGGGGTCAAGAGTCGGGGTGGAGGTTTGGGACCCGGAGCTCACTAGCTCTATCGCCGCAATTACTTCTACCGCTTCTTTTGTCACCATTACCACAAATTTTAACACTACTATATGTACTAGTATAATTATTTTTAAAATCACAACTAAATAATTAAAAAAATTTTATTTAAAACATATTTCTAATAAAAATATTTTTCTTCGAAATAAAGAGAGTGTTATATCATAGCCTTTAATTATTCCTATATCTTACTACAATTATTGATACGTAATTTCAATCACTTATTGGTAGTATTTGGCATTGTTAAAATTCATTTTTATAAATTATAATTTTGTAACAGAAATTGTGAATATTTAAAAAAAATTATAATTTATAATAGAAATAAAAAAAATAATTATAAATTATAATTGAAGTTGTAGCCGTTTAAAAAAAATTTATAATTTATAATTATAATTAATAACAAAAAAATTTAAAAACTATTAATAATAACTTTATCAAATGACCTTATTGATTGTCACCTTGAACACCTATTACCATTCTATTGCCATCTATCAACACTTTTGCCCTCATAATTAAGCAACTCATTTATGGATACGAGTCCTTCCAATGGCTTGTTTTAAATTAAAATTTTTAAAATTAATTTATGTGTTAAGTATGTTTTTATTTTTTATAAAAATAAATAAGAATATATTTAATGTTTATTTTTAAAAATTGTTAATATTATCAGACGATGTGTTAGTATTAGTTTCAATTTTTTTTTATATTTTGTACTAAATGTGAAATCAGAATAAGGGCATGTTTGGGATGTCTAAAAAATTTAAGATATTTAGCTTTTTAAAAAAAAGATTAAAAGAATTTAGAGTATTTTGGATAATTTTTTATAGTTATTTTTTTATTTTTAATTAAAATGTTTAATACACCATTACTTTTTATTTTAAAATTATAGTATTTGAGATATTAGTATGACTTTTTTCATTTTTATAAGGAAGGTTAACTTTTTTAATTGAGAAAATTGTAGTAATTTTAGTTTTAAAAAAGTTAGGGTGTTTAAAATATGTTATGTTTTTTTTAAAAAATTAAGAGATGAAAAAAAAGTTAGTTGATTTTTTTAAAATTTTTTAAAAATCAAACAGGGGCTAAAGCGATTCTTTAACTGTTAAATGTGATTTTTAATTTTTTAAAATTGCAAAAAACGAATTAATCTACAATTTAGTCTAAAAGCGCAGTAATGCCATGGTTTTATGAGAAACAATGGGCTTCGAGGCTTGTTTTTAAGAGAGGGAGGTATTTAAAATGGCCGACGAATAAGGGCATAATAAATTAATAAGCTAACGATCAAAATCCAAAGTTGCGTTCAGAGGCAGAACGAAATCGGACGCCTCCAGTCGTCTCGTTAGGTCTTGTTCTTGGTATGAAAGCTAGGATTTTGATTGATTGATTGATTGATTGATTGATCAACGCTAGTACTCAAAACTTGGCGACAATGCTGAAAGGAAGGAACACTTCTCGACATCAAGCCAAGAGATCATCGACTTTCGCGCTCGTCCTTGCGATGCTTCTCATGTTAACCTTAGTTCTCTTGATACTTCTGGCACTTGGAATCCTCTCTCTTCCTGTTAGCTCCGACGATTCTTCTCCGATCCAAGATGGCGCTAAGTTTGGTCGTAAAATTGGGGACTTGTATGATTTCCTTAGCCTCCAGTGATGAAGATTTAATTTCATTTGAATTCGAATTTGTAATATGTTTTTCGGTTTGAATTGTGGATCTATATATATGCGCGTATAAATGTTGAGCATCTGATTGGTGTTGCAGGGGTGATGATCAGGGTGATGGATTGGGGAATAGAGGAGAGCAGTGGACCGAGATTCTTTCTTGGGAGCCTAGGGCGTTCATTTATCACAACTTCTTGGTAAGTTTCTTTTGAACCTTCAATATGTAGTTTTTTTGCCCCCCTCCCAAATTCCCTTTTTTTTTTCTTTTTAATGATTTTAATGTCTTGGTGATTGTGAATGCAAAGAAATGCTACTGTGTGTGTACCAGTTTTTGGGTTGTTGGTTTGATTTTTAATCCAAATGAAGTTTGTTCTGCCTGTTGATCCATTAGACATCTATTTGATAAATAACATTATGGTAACTGAGGTATATTATTCTTAATGGCAAACTCAAATATATAGTTATTTTTGCAAGAAAGGTACATCCAATATCACTAAAAGAAGGGGAATAATACCTGTATCATTAACTTCAAGTACAGTTTTTTTGTAAAAAACTGAAGAACTCTTTATCCTCCCCCTCCACCCTTCTTTGTCAGGTAAAGCATCCTATGCATCTAGTTCTTTGTTCTATATGTTCGATTATTCTCTCTTGATTCATGTTTATCTAGTTGGCACTTTTTTCTGTTTATTTTAGATAATATACGAGTAGATTTAGGTTTCATGGTGAAAAAATATTGAATATGGATGCTGTTTTCAACAGTCCAAGGAGGAATGCGAATACTTAATAAAACTTGCCAAGCCCCACATGGTAAAGTCAACTGTTGTTGACAGCAAAACTGGTCGGAGTACAGATAGCAGGTTTGTGTTCCAACCTTCCCACATATGCTGGAATTGTACATTAAACCAAATACAGAGGAAAAAGATTTACTTTGTGCTTCTTGTTTCTGTTTTCCTCTCCATTATGGCTCTAATTATCCCCTTTTTGCAGGGTGCGTACGAGTTCAGGAACATTTTTGAAGAGAGGACGGGATAAAATCATTAGGGGCATAGAAAAAAGGATAGCAGACTTTACATTTCTTCCTGTAGGTATGAGTATAGGATATTTTTTTAATCTCAATGTTGAGATGTTTCCAATAATTGTTCTGTTGGCTTTTTTTGACTATCATTTGATTATGTTTCCAATAATTGTTCTGTTGGCTTTTTTGATGATCATTTGTTTACTAATGAATTTCCTTGCAAAGGTTAGTGAAGTCATTTAGGATGACACAGATAAAAACTTTTGTGCATATTTAACTTAATGATTTTGAATTTGATGTTATATGCTTATTAGGTATGTAACATTTGTGAGTCTTACCAATTTCCAGTTATGAGTTCTTGACTGGCAGTTGTCATTCATGGTGAGCTTCTAAATCCAAAACTTGTTTAAAAATTGTGCTAATGCAGGCAGTGAGTGAACTGTTATCTTAAAATCTAACTTTATCTGTCTATATTACATTTTAAGAGCGTCTTGATGGGACATTTGATCCACGTGGCACCTTATTTCACTTTTCAAACCCCTTCTTTCTCTTTCCTCTTTCACTAATCAACTTTCTTTTCTCTCCATTTCACATCCAACCAACCTTTTTCTCTCTGTCCCTCTCTCTTTCACCACCCCCCCCCCCCCCAACACACTCTCTCTTAATCAAACAGAATTCTCAGACTTCCCGATCAATGCTCGATTAGCGGACTGATCCTTATCTATATTTTTATCCTTAATAATTGTCTGAAATTGATTTTATGATTAAATTATATTTAAAGTGCCTTTAGGCACAGATAATTCCTAGTTATGCTACAAATAGAGAAGTTGTTGGTAACAAAACTACCTTGAGACCACCAGATATGGTCACTGATATAGTTAGAGTACCCATGTGACAGTGTGCGGAGACATTTGACCCCAGAACAGTTCCTAAGAAGCAAAACATGTGGATGAAGTGCTGAAAGTGCATATTCCTTGGAGTTGATGTGACCCATATGATCATAATAGTTTGGTTCAAGTGGAAGGGTGCTTCTGACATGTTATGCAAATATTGTTAAACAAAAACAACTAATACATGACACATTAATAAGATTAGTTTAGTGAAGATGAATGTGAGAAGATGGATGCTTGGTCAAATCATAAAAGATTGAATTAGAAATGCAAATGTTTGATAAAATGGTAAGAATAGCAGCAATTGAAGATAGATCTCACAATTTACTAAGTTGGTTTGTCATCTGTAATGAAGAGTGATAGAGAATCACTGTTAGTCTGTTAATGAAATTGTTAGGGGTGTGGCAGATTTAATGGCATGGAATGCTGTAATAAAAATGGTTAGGAATGGATTAAATTTAATTGAGCGAGTACCCGTGACAGAACAAAATGCAAAATAGAATTGGATGGCAACTCCTATGTATTGGCCCACATGGCTTGGTTTGGTTCTTTTTTTTCGTAACTTATTGGTTCCGCATCTTGGGGGAAAAGTTACTTTTCGCGTTCTTCTTTTTTCTTTCTTCTACTTGCCTTTCAACCTGATTTTCTTCAGTTTGTGTAACCTTGTTTATGTTTAATTGCTTGCTCCATAGTACAGCCGATTGAGCTGATTTTGTAACTTACAGAGCATGGAGAAGGACTGCAAATTCTTCACTATGAAGTTGGGCAGAAATATGAGCCTCATTATGACTACTTCCTTGATGAGTTCAACACTAAAAATGGGGGCCAACGGATAGCGACACTCCTCATGTATTTGTAAGAGTTATACCCCTACGTGCTTTTCTGTTTGTTTGGCACAATGTTGGAGATTGCACTCAGATGCATCTTATAGAAATTTATCTTAATTCCTCTCATTCTTACATTCTTTTCTTTGCTAACGATGCAGGTCAGATGTAGAAGAAGGGGGTGAGACTATCTTTCCTGCAGCTAAGGGGAATTTTAGTTCCGTGCCATGGTGGAATGAGTTATCTGAATGTGGTAAAAAGGGCCTTGCAGTGAAGCCAAGGATGGGTGATGCATTGCTTTTTTGGGGTATGAGGCCTGATGCCACGTTAGACCCATCCAGTTTGCATGGTATGTATTTTTAATCCCTCTCAAGTAGTCAACAAATTAAACTAAGCCCCATTAATGATTTCGCAGATTGGTTATTTCATAAGTGTAAGATTTGGTCTTGTTTGTACTCTTGTCCAAATATATTTCAAACAATTCTGATCAAAAGTTGCTTCCCTCATTTTGCTGGCAGTTCTCCCTTGGTTGTACAGAAAAATTAAATGATTTATGAGTTAAAAGATTCTTGTTATGGTGTACTGTACATCAGGTGGATGTCCTGTGATTATAGGAAACAAATGGTCGTCTACTAAGTGGATGCATGTCGGTGAATACAAGGTCTAAGCCATGTTTCACAAGGTAACTTTTAGGCTTTTTACAATGTCTTGTTATTGCTGCTACACTTCCCAAATTTCTTTATTATTGACCCCAATTTCTTGGTAGTAGTTAATAATAGTATTCTTTCTTCCCCCCTCCCTCTTTCCCTCTCTTTTTAGATGAGTTAAGACAAGATAGATCTATTTTATAAGTTTTAATTTTTCATTGCATGAAGTCACTGGTTCCAGCGTTTTACTTAAACCGTACTGTAGATACCTGTATGATAGCTTGTTACTAAGTTTTGGCCTTGTTTTAAACTTGGTTATCGTAAGTTCATGAATTATTGATTTGCCAAACTAGACCTTCCTCTATCATGGTGTCAATTTCCTTAATATTGCAAAAGGTCAATTTTTTTTCCTCTCTTTTGGGCGGGGCGGGGATGGGATGACTTTTTCCCCTATATTGTTCTTAACCTAGGTGAATGTTATTGTTTTTCTTTTAAGCCTTTGCTTATCTAGCCGTGGATATACCGAATGTTCCCATAGGATCCTGGTAGCATGCCTGAAAACCATGGATGAGGTTGAAATATAAGAAAATGATCTTGATCGGAAGTATTAAATATTTTCGGCCTTTCGTATGTACTTGTGTTGATTTTGATAAGAATTTCCATTTGGTATGTACTTTTGTTGATTTTGATAAGAATTTCTGTTTAGCGGTGTAATATTATTTAACTATTTGATGTTCCGCACACTTCATTCCCTTCTCCCTCTTGTTGTCTTTCCATTTTGCGATCTCATTTGTCCTCATTTTCTTTTTCAATTCTTTCTTCTTTTAATTGCTATAGAAACCCATGAGAGATACTTTGTGAAATTTTTATCTGGCTAATATATATTCTTATGTTTCAATACATTATGCCATGGCTTTACTTTTGTCATGTACTGCTGTCAGGTTACCTATACAAGTTCTAGAGGATTGTTGGTGCTTTGTCTGATGAATGGCTTTAGGATGCTAGCCTTTAGCTCCAGTGTAATTCAGGTGCTGTCTTAAAGCTTCTGTAGGACTTCGTAACTTGGGAAGTCTTTGTGTTTTAACTTTCGATAACCTTCTGTTATTTTTATAACTTGTACTTAGGTTCAATCTTGTTTGTTTGTCGACATTTGAGGAAAATACTGACTGGCTTACTTTGCCAAGAGGGAATTTATATTATTCAGTATAAGTTACATAGATTTAGTGAGGTTAATAGAAGATGGGAAACAGTTGATAGGTTGACAGCTGACTGTAACTGGAAAATAATATTAGATATTGCAATACACGCCATTTGTTTACTCTGGTGCTGTGTAGTCTTCTTTCATTGCAAGTTTATATTACTGCTGCCGGATCTTTCTTTACTCAGAAACTGGTCCATTTTTACTCATTTAGCTTATTTCTTTGTTTATTGTTTGGGAGCCATTGGGGATATATGACATTTTTAAATCCGGTATCATTGTTGAGAATTAATGCTCTTTTTTTTGTTGTCTTAGTATATTCGAGTGTGTATATATATGTGCGTGTGTGTTTTCATGTAAACCTCTATGTGTGTGTGTGTGTGTGTGTGTGTGTATTAATTATAAAACTGATCACTGGGTGTTAATTCAAAAGTGAACCTGACTCTGTTTTCCAAAATTGTATTTTCCTCTATTTTCTCGCCCTTTTACCAGGATTTTTTTCTCTGTTTTTGTCAACTAACTGTGAGACCCTTATCCAATAAGTGTTCAATTATGATCTGATTTGATTTGTTTCTTTGATTTGGCTTCTTACTTGCAATAAGAAAAATTGCACGCAC
>JAULJZ010000022.1:12318407-12329251 GCA_032270985.1 Heliamphora pulchella | reverse complement strand
GTGATATTTTCAACAAAATGAAAGAGAAGCTTGGCATGGTCGTTGTCTAGCTTACGGGGGGCTGTTGGAATTTTAAGTTATCCAATGAACTTGGTTGATTGGCATATGAATGGTTTTAGTTATTTTCACACATAGTAAATGTATATGTCATAGTGCATGGATATAACTCAAGAGTCGTTCATGTATATAAAGTTATCCATGTATGGAGTGTAAAGGTTGTTCATGAACCTATTTATTGTCTAGTGAACTTGTCTAAGTATAAGTTAGAATAATACTATAAATTGCACAAGTCTTTGAGTCAGTTTGTAAGCAATTGTTTCACCACATTTTTAGTTAATTTATTAGAGTATCTATTTCAAGAGCACAATTTCTCTTGATTGTCTCTTTGATCCAACATCCTCAAGAGGCTATAGAGTTGCAGCTCAAACTAGCTCAGCTTTAGCCAAAGAAGGTGAATGTGAGACCTCACATAATCACATTCGAACCTTGGCCATAAAGTTTTTCATAATAGGATCTCTAGCAACAGCTGCAATGGCAAATTTTTTTTTCTTGAAATGCTGTAATAAAATTGACTTTGATAACACTGTCCGGTCGAGGAGCCCAAGCCAAAGACGTAGCACTAGAAGAGCTAGTAGCAAAAGGAGATGGGTGAGAAGATCCAAATGCTACTCTAGCAGTTCCATGCTCCTACTTCCTCCTAGGAATCCAAAACTTCTTTAATGCATCTAGAGCGATCTTGAACCTTGCCTTCAAAGATGATTAATTTTGTTTCTCCGTTATATTTCCAAATTTTGTCCATCAGAATGTCTATAAACATTGTTAGATTATCTCTCTTAGGGGCTTCGCCACTTAAGAGCGATGCATGATTTAAGAGGTTTCTAAACCAATTTTGGATGAAATAGTGATTGAAATTATCCATTCTAATTTTCCAAGTATAAAACCAAAACAATTTGGAAATAATACAGTAAAAGAAAAGGTGCTCTACTTTTTTTGTGGCACAACTGCAGACAGGGTAGCTAACCTCATTGATTTCAAATATGTTAGAGAGAGCACCTCTAGCGGGGATGGCACATCTATCGCTGCCCTCCAACTAACAAAAATGAAGTAATCACACATATAAAAAATACAATTTACGTGGTTCACCCAAAATTATGACTATGCCTACGGAGTTGCGGCAGTTTTATTATGATAACAAACGGTACAAGTTACAGAAGTTTTAAACTCTAAACTGAAGCAACAAATATAGACCCAAAACCAGGTCATAAATAAAAACGGGTCAAAATTTTTTTTCTCGGGGCGCTTCCCAGAACTCTAAAAGGCTTCTCCATGAACACTCCGATTCGGGCTTAACGGCCCTCACATGACCCTGTGCCTACTATGAATTTTAAGACTCCATAGCGAACCCCATTCATGGTAAGTAAGACCGGTAAAAGAAGCATAAGAGTCATAAATTGTGTGGAAGGTTGAAAGGATCGTGAACCGACCATGGGCATCTAAAAAGTAGAATCTATCTCCATTTATCAAATATGTTGAAAGCTGGGATAGATATCTTGTAATTTCTTGAACTTCAATAGGGTTTGTTATTTGTTCTGGAATATTTTTTTTGGGAAATATTTCTAAGTCTATTATTCGTCTATTCATATATTTGAAAATGTCTCTAAAGATCTTTTCAGATAGAAACTTTGTTGGCTATTGGACGACTCCGACTTCAAATGGCGAGAATAAGAAGAAATTTCTGAAGAAAATTAAGAATCTTAAGTTTAGTAGAGAAAAATTAGTTCATTTAAGCAAGCCTAAGAAATCGTGCTTAAGTGAGAAGAAATAGGTTGATTTTCCTAACTCTCGGTCAGTGAGAGTTTCTAGACTTGTTATAGTTTTGTATTTTAGCGATTTGTTATACCATCTTTTTGTTGGTCCTTAGGGGTATATCGTGCTCCTTTATATCTTTATTTTTTGTTAATATACATTTAATTATTCAAAAAAATATCTTTTTTTTTCCAGGCCATTTGATTTGTGTTAATTAAATTAGAACTAGTTTTGAAAGATTATTATCATCAAGAGGTTTGATAATTCCTTTCCATGTATGGGAGTCAATTTTTTTTCCCCCTTCTAAACATAACAAAAAAGAGAACTAGCACAATATTTTTGGACCAACAGGCAGGCCGTAAGCTTTTCTTACCCACAAGAGGCCCAAGCTAGCATGGCTAGAAGGCATTGTTCATATATGGTCCATCCTTTTGAAACTAATACCTCCTTTAGTTTTTGGCCTACATAAAGCACTCTAAAGCCCTAATTGGTAGCTTTAATTTTTTGACTAAAAACGACAAAAAATTAATATTGTCCATTTAACAAAAAAATAAAAAAGTTAAAAAGTTAAAAATTAAATCAAAACACACTCTCAGAATATTATATTCAAACACTAACCAT
Organism: Heliamphora pulchella; assembly: GCA_032270985.1. Lineage (NCBI taxonomy): Eukaryota > Viridiplantae > Streptophyta > Magnoliopsida > Ericales > Sarraceniaceae > Heliamphora > Heliamphora pulchella. Next base: position 12,326,824 of record JAULJZ010000022.1, on the reverse strand, counting down.
TTTTAAAATACAATAATATCTTTTTATTCATAACTTATTTATTATAATTACTAACTATATATAATTATTAATACCAAATATATAGAACAATAAAATTATCCACTTTGAATAAAAAATAAAAAAGCTAATTCTTTTATCCAAACAACTAATTTAAAAAAAGTTACTTTAAAAGTTAAGTTACCAAATAACCAACTTTAAATCTAATTTAGTTTTTTGATTAAAAATGTAAAAAAATAAAAAAACTAATTTTTAAACTAGTTGCCAATCGAATCCTAAGATTTCATTTAGCAACTCTTTTTCCTATATGTCACTAGTTCCCATCATTAGCTCACTTGAACGAAAGCGCGATGAGAGATTAGTTTTTATAATTTTTTATAAGAGAATTTAAAGATTAGTTTTCTTTTTAGATCTCATAAAAAATTTAGTCTCATAATTTTTATTTTAAGAGATTTAGTCATATCAAATTTAGAATAATTATATTATGTTTAGTTTATTTCTATTTAAGAGTAATTTTTTCCGTTTTGGACAAACGAAAAAATTCAAGCGATACATTTATGAAGTTATCATAACTGTTGAAAATGAAAAATAATACATTTTTATTTAACTAATGTTTCAGTTTTATGAACTGAAAAATATATCACTTATCGCATAAAATTAAAACTGTAAAAAAATTACTACGAGACTAAAACTCTATTATCAGTTGATAATAGAACTTATACAAAAATTACTCTTTTTTATATGAATACTTGGATCTATTAAAAATATATCAATTGATATGAATATAAAAAATAAATTAAAAATAAGTACATTATTATTATCTAGCGTTTGTGGCACATACAATACATGCACAATTCATCAAGTTTTTACAAAAATATTGTTAAATGAAAAGAGTGGAGGGAAGAAGGGGGGTTTAGATTTTGGAAAATAAAAAACTGAAATGGTTATATAAAATTGAATTTGGGTTTTAAAATTCTAAATAAAAAAACATTGAATAGAGAAAGTTTATTTCTTGAAAACTTAAAAATTGTGTAAGTTACAAAACTCTTAAAGCGACTAGAAAGAACGCTTGAGACCAAATGAAGTGTTTAATTTATACTAGTCGTTTGGGTTGTGAAATTTGAAAAATATAAAAATAATGTGTTAATTCATTGCAATTTGTCTGATTTTTTTTACTTTTATTTACAATTGCATGAAAGAGAGAGTACAAAATAGCTTTCAATTTCTGTTTCAGAGAAAAAGAGAATAGAGAGAGGTAGTTATAAAACTATATTTAAAATTCAAATTATTATTAGGGTATATTTGAAAAATAAAATATTTGGTTGGCTTCAAAAAATTAAATATTTAGATTTTCTTTATAATAATAAATATATATATATATAAAAGTATATTTATTAATAATATACATTATTAAATTTAAAACTGACGTCACTATAATTTATTAACCAAATATATTTGGTTCTGTCAGGGAAAAATTTCTGACTATCTAATACTTCATTTGTTTTGAAGAAAAATATTTTTTTGATATTTACGACAATCAAAAATAGAAGGCAACGAAAATATTTTCCAAAGTTAACAAAAAATGAAGTAGCTAGCTAGGGGTAAAAATATTTATCACCTTATAAGATTGAATAATATTTTCAAAAAAGAAATTAAACTTATGAAATATTAATAATTTTTTTTGTGCAAACCAAATAGAAAATATTTTTCTCAAAAAATATTTTTATATGGCAACTAAATGCAAAAAAATAATTAACTTATCTAAAAAATATTTTCTTTTTCCTTATATCTAAACAAATGGACGGAACATAAAACTACCTGTATCTATTCACTGGGAAATTTACTTACCTGTATCATTTTACTGGAAAAATAAAAATAAAAGTCTAACTTTACCGAAATGTCCGGCCGAAAAAAATTATCGAAAGCAATCTAAGTTAATTAAAGATTTTGTTCAATACAGGCTGTCCGTGAGCTGGGCCTTACATTGATAGGACTACTTTATGGATATGAATCAGGTAAGGGTGCAAAATAGCATTTTTTTTCCCTTTCACCAAGGCCTGTTTAGGGCTGCACAAGATATTTAAAAAATTCAAAAATTTGAAGCAATTTAATTTTTATAGGTTGAGTTGGTTCAGTTTTTATAAGTAATTAGTTTGGTCCTGAGTTTTAAAAAAGGTAAATTGATAATATTGATTCGATTTCTGAATTAGTCTAAGATTAATCCGAACGAACCCGAAAACCGAATATATATATATATAAATAAATAAAAAATATGACAATTAGATTACATATATAATTATTGTGAGATTCATATAAAAAAAATAAATTTTTTTTACCTTTACAAATTAGAAAAAAAGAGTCATTAGATTAGATAATTATTATTAATAATTATTTATTTGTTATATGTGATTTATTTTTATGAATTTTTTATTAGATATTTGTTATTTTTTTAATAAATAGATTGTAAAATAATTATTTAAACTTTTATTTCATGTTTTTATTATAATGTATGAGTCTTAACTTTAATTTATTATTCATTTCAAAATAAAGCCCAATTTGGTAACGTTTATGTTTTTGGTTTTTTGTTTTTGTTTTTAAATTTTTCATAATCTGTAAATAAAAACATGTTTGATAATTATTTTTATTTTCAAAAAACTGTAAATAATTTTTAAAATTTAAAAAAAATTTATAAATAAAAAAATATGTTTTCACTTGTTTTGTAAACAAATTTTGATTATATCTTTTTTTTCACTACTTCTGATTACTATATTTGGTTACCAATTTCGACCACCGCCTCCGACTATCACATTTGGCCACCCTCTCCAACCGTCGTCTCTTGCTACTATCACCGATTACCACATACAACTATCACCTCCGACCACCACCATTCGATTATCATTTTTTACCTGCTCCAACCACTGCCTCTAACCACTGCCTCCGACCACAACTTTCGACTACCATTACTACTTCTTGCTATCATCATCGAATAATACTTCCAACCATTATTTTCGATTACTGCATTCATCCGTAACCTCAAACTACTACTTTCCAAACATTTATGTGTCAAATATATTTTTGTTTTCGTTTTTTTTATAAAAATAAATAAAAACTTATTTTTTATTTTTTGCAAAAAAATAAAAAATTGTAAATGTTATCAAATGAGGCCACCAAACATGTTTTTATTTATAATTTATAAAAAATTTTAAAACAAAAATAAAAAATAAAAAACATAATCATTACCAAACCGGTCAGAGTCAAATAAAAATGCCAAAATGGTAGGGCTAAAGATGAAACCGTATCCGGTTAACGAAGGAAGGTGAGTCAGAGCGCGAATCTAAATCGGGTAGATTCAACCCATAAATTAATGAACCGGTTCCTTTACCCGGTCTCCATCTTTCAAAACCCATCTCCTCCGTGGTCCGTGGATGTGATACAGGCATACCAGCTGACTCAGTTCCCTTCATTTGGGAAGTTCAAATTTGTATTTTGCCGCCATTGGAAAGGAGAGGAGAGAAGAGAAGAGAGAAAATGGAGACGAGTCCACCCCCGTGTCCTCACACAGTCACGATTCGGAGAAACCCTCACCGAAAAGCCAGAGCCACACCTTCAACCCAAATCCCTCTTCCGATGCCCCTTTCTTCAATTTCTCCCTCCTCAATCTCCCAAGTCATCCCTTCCTTCCCCATCCAAGACATACTCTCTATAGAACTCCCTCAAAACCCTAAACCAGATCTCTCCACTTCAGAGTCATCGTCAGCAACCGAACAACCGCTTTCCGAGAATCTGAAAGTTTTCTTGAGAATTCGCCCCCTTGCTCCTCACCGCCAGAGTCTGGACAAGTGCGCCAAGAATGGAGCACAAACTCTCAAGTCGCGAACCAAAAATGCTTGGCCTCAAAATCCCACATCGAAGATTGTATCAAGGTCAAAACAAAAGAAGAAGAATGAAATTTGTATTTCGGTTGGCGATTCTGGTTCGGTGATACTGTGTCCCCCAACGGCATTGCAGGATGTGAAACGAACCAAGACTGAAATCTACGAAGGGTTTTCTCACGTATTTTCAGCCGATTCGTCTCAAGTAAATGATCTTCCTTTTTCCTGTTTTTGCTTGGAATACTGATTCAACATTGGCTACTTAAAAGTTTCTCAACTATTTTATCTTCAAATTGTCTGTAGGATGAGGTCTTTTCTAAAATGGTGAATCCTTTGATCGAGGATTTTTTCAATGGTAAGAGTGGAATGCTGGCCGCGTTGGGGTCTAGTGGGTCTGGCAAGACATATACGATTTTTGGGTCTCCTAGGGAGCCTGGTATGGTGCCTCTCGCTCTGCGTCAGATCTTTTCAAGGACCGAGAGCTGCAAAGTTCAGTTATCAAGGTACCAATTTTATTTTGTTTTATTTTTCTATTTTCCCTGAACTCACTCAAACCCTCTTCGTAGCTTTCTTTGTCTGTGCGCTTGGAGAATTTTAATAAAAATAAAAATAGATATTTAATCATTGTGTTATTTGGAAGTTACAATATTTATATAGGATTATAATGTGGTTTAAATGGCCATTAGTTATTTTATTTTATGGGTAATGAAATCATAGTTATAATACTTTATATATAGTTTTGCTAGCCTTTAATTTTGTGTAGAAGAGAAAAATAAAAGAGATTTGTTGAGAGATAGAGATAAGAGTTTTTAAAAAAAGATACACTATTATTATAATACTTGTACTATATTTTGTGGGCAATTCGGTCCAGGCAATTACCTGTGGTTCTTCGTCTCGTTTTAGGATTAGGTTACTCAGCAAATGTTAAACACTTGCTCTTGAAGATCTTTGAAAAATAATCTACATTATGTTACTCCTAAGATTTAAATTAGACAAATCATACTCTTTGATATAATTTCGTTAGATTGTTAAACTGAAGTGATGATCCTGTAAAATGTATACTCTATTAAATAGGAAAAAACTTTGTAAATAACTATTAGAAACTACTAATAACTACTTTAAACAAAAATTATCCCTACGATGCCAAAGTGTCAATTCATTACTTTCCTCTAATTGTCGTGCGAGTCTTAAAGTGCCTTGCCATCCTTTAAATCATCCATGCGGGCATTATGAATATTAGAATATTATCTTCAATCAAGCTTTCTTAAATTCCATAGATTATTCGGACACAAAATAATTAACATCCTTTTATAGAATTCGATAGAGCCATCGAAAAATAATATGTGGTGTAAACAATATCTCAAGAAACTATGAAGATAGAATTGGATCTATTTCCACATTATCAAGAAACCTATAAGAATTGGATTGGGTTTTAAAGAAGCATTGTTGTTTATTAAATGAGTTGTTTTGTTGTTTTCACATGGACACTATATGCATATTTCATACTGGAAACTGGGATCAAGCAGTGCTGTCTATTCCAAAACCTTTAAGTTTCAAATAAATAGTTGGCTTTGAGCTATGCTTGATTTCTCATGCACAGGAAGTTTTACCTATCAATGTTTGAAATATGTTCGGAGAGAGGAAAAGCAGAGAGGATGCTTGACTTATTCCAAGATGTTGGTGATTTATGCATGCAGCAATCTACTACCAGAGGACTCCATGAGGTTGCTACCTGTTTTTATAGTATGTTCTGGTTATATCATCTTGCTTGTTGTTTAAATTTACAAGTGTACGACATATTTAGAACTTATTCTGTGATTATCTGGTTTATATAAACAGATACCCATCTCTGATATTCAACACGCTGAATCCTTGATTGCACGTGGAACGTTAAAACGAGCCACGGCTATGACAAATTCTAATAGTCAGTCCAGGTTTGTTTTAGTTCAAATGTCGTTTGGGTTTGTAGCAATGATATTCATGCAATGACAGAGAGAGTGTGGATGCATTTTTTTTCCACCTGAGCCATTATTAGCTGACGAATGAGTGCCATTATTAGCTGACGAATGAGTAATTGTTTTTTGTTCCATGAAATGTTTTAGCGAAAAAAATTCTCTCCTCTAACTTCTTAGTTGCTTTATTGGAAGAAACTTATGTCACAGCATCCACACTTTGTTGCTCAATAATTCATTAAAGTTCCTTGAAAACATTATTTTTTAAAGTCAAACTCTACACTTTGTCTTTCACCAAACACAATCCTTACCTGTGTTAAGGACCGCCATTCACCTCCATTATGCCCCACTGCCACCCATCTCTTTCGTTCAAATCTAATCACCATAATGATTGCTAAACAACAGCATGGAGAGAATAACCATGAAAATTTTCTACCAAATGATGATAAAAAATACCAACAAAAATTAGATGTTCAATCTCTTGATAGTTTTGTACTCTCTGTGATAGCAAGGGTTGATGACGACACTTCGGCCCACAGGTTTCATCAATGCAACCGCCAATGGTAAAAGGAAAACTCCCCCATAGCCAAAAGTGTAGAAAGGCACTCACAAACATATCACCTATGTATATATGTACATACCATGCAAGCATGAACCTGTAGATCAATATGTATCCATATGCATACTTATATACTGTAAATTTAGAAGTTGATACAACCCAAGCGCCAAACATCAAAGCTACTTATTTTGTATAATTCTCTGCAATTGACTCATGCAGATTTTTAATCTAATAATGGAATCCACCCACCACCCGTTACCATCTCCAATATATAAATAGTTTCTCTCTCTCTCTCTCTCTATTAAGATGAGCAAACAACTTTGTATGTGTGTGTGTGTGCGCGTGTGTATAAACTTTTAAAAAAAATTATTGAAATGTTAATTTTGTAGTCTATGGAATAAAGTTGATCAATGAATATGAAGTACATGGTAAATAGGGAATCAATTATGGTTTGGTGAGATATAGAAAGAGAGCAAGCAACACAACTAGACTACCTGGCAATAAAACCAAATTGGTTAGAGAGAAAATTAATTACAAGAAGAAAAGGATTATAGAGAAATTATTTCATTAACATATTTGTATATGCACACACTTGTAGATTCCAATTCACGCAAGTCATGAACAAGAGGCCATGATGATTTTATATTTGCAAAAATATTTTTGTTGTTATGTCACATGTGATCCCTACTGGAAAAACCAGATGTCTATTTTTATTAACGCGCATAGACATATAAGCATTTATACACAAATGGTGATTTGTGGAGCTAGCTTAGGTGATGGGATGGTTGGTGGTGATGGTGACAGGTAAAGTTAGGCTGTGTGATGTTGACCATAGGTTAGTTGTGGGATTTTTGTGTTGAAATGAGGTGATAGGGGTGGGGTTTGGTGGAGGAACGCTAATATGGTAGGAGAGTGAACAAAGGAAAATTTAAAAGGGTGGAAAAGTTGTTCTATTGGTATGACTATTACGTGTTGGGAGCACTTTTTTTTTCCATAGTGTGCCTTACACATTGGATCGTCTTGCCATTTTTCATCATCCACCATGACCAAAATGTAGATATTAATGTTAAGTTCTATGAGGATAGAGGAGTCACTCTGACATTCTTTTGACTTTAAAGACATAATTCGTATTGTAAAATGGTTAAGAGGTTTTATTTTTAGTTTATGTCAATTCTTAACCCGTCGCTCAAAGGGCGGATCCGAATCTCAGGGGAGGTTTGTGGAATTTTCCCTAAAGAAGATTATTTTATTTGCTTAAGATGTTAATGGTTTTGATATTATTATTGTGCATAAACAGCTGATTTTCCTAACATTCTTGTAGCCGTTCCCAATGCATCATCAACATTCGTAGTTCTCCTAACAAGATTGAAGAAATAGTTGATCTTCAATCAAACAATGTTGTCTTGACTATTGTTGACCTCGCTGGAGCTGAAAGAGAAAAGAGAACGGGGAATCAGGTACCCATTTTTTTATTAATCATGTTCATGCAACTGGTAGTTGTAGCAGACTTTAAAGTGTATATAGGTGATGAAGAGAAAAAACAAGCTAGGGAGAGAGAAAGATAGGCTGTGAAGAGAAAGTACATCCAATGGAGTTGAGAGAAAAGAGCAGAGAGTGAGTAACAACTAAAGATCTAGAAGAACAACATTATATTTTCAAAAGCAACATGCAAATGTTATTTATGTTTGGAAATTCAGGCAGCCATTTGAGCCTCTTGTACTACATTTTGATGGGAAATTTGTCTTAAAGTCAAAGGGACAGTCATTTAGAAGCTTTGGTAAGATACGTGGGTATGGTAATGTTTTTCTCTTTGTTAGACTAGTTAAAGGTTGCTAAACCCACGTCAGGTGAAGCACCACAACTAACCTTCATCTTTAGTCCAAGCCAAGGTAACTCGTAGTCCCGTGATGCATGTTAAGGATGCACTGCCTCTCAACATATATGGAGAGGGACAAAGTATTACCTAGACATTAGTTGTTGTAATTGTTAGTTCCAGACAACCCGAGAGGGGGGGGGGGGGGGGGGGGGAATTGGGTT
>JAULJZ010000022.1:12272535-12289837 GCA_032270985.1 Heliamphora pulchella | reverse complement strand
GTTCATGCGGTTTTGTATTCTAATGAAATGGCTCAATTCCAATTTTCAGAATGGGATCAGGGATTTGGGATGTGAGCAAGACAGCTACATATAACATGATTGATGCCATTTCTCGATCCACTGTGCAGGTGAGCATGTTTAATACTACACACAAACAGGAAAGTTATACTCCCACAAAATCATACTCTCCTTTTAGATAATGACTTATTTATTTTATTTCTTTTTATTTTTAATTAATTATTTATTATTCAGTTGAGCTATTATAGTTTTTTCAGTGAAATAAGTAAAAAATAGAAGAAATCAATGCTAAATATGAAAGAAAAAAAAAAACCAAACCACCTTGTTTGGTTGTGTTTTTCAAAAATTATATTCAACAAAGATTTTCAAAAAAGAATTAAAAAATATATAATATTTTAAAAATAAAAAATCCGTTTAGTTGCCAAAATTATAAGTTATTTCTCAATGCATTAAGTTCAGAGAAAAAAGCAAAAATATTTTTTAATTGTTCTTAAAATTTTCAATTTTTAGGTCAATTTTTAATTCAATTTTTTGAAAACAATTTTCTGAAAATTACTAACAAATGCCTTTTTATCTATTTTTGGAGATTTTCTTTGAAAAGATTTAGCATACATGAAGCTAGCTCTTAATTTTAAATGTCTTTGTCATTTCATTACGAATGAGTGATTTTTCTATACGAATAGATTTATTATTCGACTTAAAATTGAAACAACCGTACTTTAGCAATTGTACGGGGCGCTTGGACTATAGTATGAAAAGAAAGATAATTAGTTTTCATTTGCAAAAGGTACCAAGAGTAAAACTAGCTGGTGGCGATTGCTGGAAAATCCTCCATACCTAAATTAGTGTATTAAGCAAATCAACTGAGCTTTAAGAGACATTGTGTGTATTTTTTTTAGAGAGGGTTGATTCGGTTGAACCCTTTGCCTAAATAGCCGGTCATGTTAGGCTTGTGATCTTAGGGAGGTCAAGTGTGATTTTGAATTTAATATAATTAGTTAGATCGTTATTAATGCTCGTGAACTCGATCATGCAAACCTCTTAATCTCAACTTGTTTTTCCTCAACTCGGCCCATAATGGCCTAGGTCTTGTATTACTGTGTTAGTGCTCGACCAAGGACCTAACCTGCTTCAATTATGAGCCTCGGCTGCCACAAGCTAATCCTTATTTGGGCTTAGACCTTGAGGCCCATTTTGGGATCAATAACAAAACTGGCTTTTTCTTAAAAAATTCAACTTTTAAGTTGAATTATTTGTGATCATCATCTTCCACGGCTTTTAAGTCAACTAAAAAAAGCTAAATCTTTTTTCTTTTTCTTTTTTTCTTCTAACATCTATTTTTTCAGATTATCCCAAACACTCACTTTTTTTTGTCTCACCTTTTTTAAAATAAATAAATAAATAAACTTCTTAAAAACCAAACTTAAAAGCTGTCGCATGACCCAATCCAAATGGCTCAATCCTAGACACTCCAAGCCTCATTTGGGATTCGGTCGGTTTTGGATTTTGACCTCTTTCAGCAATTTATTTTTTTATGCTCCATTAACAAGATTGTGACAATTGGGCAGGTGTATCCTTCATCTTGGACAGCAATACTAGTGAAGTTGGACAATGTTGGGATGTGGAATTTGAGATCACAAGATGCAGAGAGATGCTACCTTGGACAAGAGCTATACATAAGAGTGAAGGGGGTTGATCAGGAGAATGACCCCTCCATCATATCTCCTAGGGATGAAGCTCCTATTCCCACAAATGCTATTAGATGTGGAAGAGCCATTTTTACCTAGGTCCTCTCTCCCTACATCTCTCTCACTCTCTCTAGCCCAAATTAGGGAAAGAAAAAAAAGAAAGAAAAAAAAAGAAAGACAAACAAAAGCTTGATGAACATGTTAGGAATTGGTTTTGTAAAATGTTTTAGATGGATATACCTGAGCCTATACAAATTCATTTCTTAATTACAATCATGCCCTTTCAGTTATAATATGAGTAAAAACCTCTCTTTAACCTCAGCTGCAACAGCCAAAAAGGAACCACTAATGGCTAATGGAGCATTCAACCTCTTCAACAACAGGGGTCCAATGGCTATTTAAATGCAAGTGACCACCACAATTGTTTGTCTTTCTTTTCTCATTCTCTGTGGACAAACTAGGAGTATAAACTTTAAACAACTAAGATCTCTGAGTGTGACACAACATGCCACCTATGTAAAGGTATAAAATCTACAACAAAAAGAGAATAAAATAATGTAAAAAATTAATTAAAAATAAATTAAGCAAAACTGCTAATGGTGGCTTCAAAACGAAGTATCTAACCCATCCATTACATCCAAAACCTTAGATCTTTGACGCTCCAACCACCAGTTTGGAGAGCTCCCCATGCTCCTGCTCAGTCCCCAAACTTTGCTCCCTCCTCCCTTCTCGCCGGAAACAAATTCCTGACTTTTGCTCGTCCCAGGAGCCAACCTTTTCCTGCTCACCACCTCTTCCAATAATTTTCTATCTTCTGGAGAAATTTGGGGGTTACCAAGGATGGACAAATTTGAATTTCTCAAGGATGGGGTTGGCTGCATCTCAGGCTGCATGTTCAGTCCCTTGTGAGTTGTAAATCTAACTGGAAAAGCTCGGATTTCACTATCTCTCTGTCTCGCAACACTGATTAGGCGGTGAAGCCATTTGACCTGTTCAAGGACGCACTGGTCTGTCTTCTGCTTATCGGCATGATAAAGAGTTTGGAGACGAATCAGGTCGCTATGGGCTGCCCCCTTCTTGCTGAGCTCGGTACTACTAGAAAATAAAACACGCAGTCAAAACTCACAATGTTGACGAAAAATGAGAACACCCGCACTGAGCCGATTGTAAATGCACAGATTTCTTTGTTGAGGATGCCCACCTGATGCATTGAGACTAATGCATAAATACTTGTATTGGTGAGTCTACTCAACAGGGAGGAAAAAAAAGTGAATTTATATGCTCCCGCAAGAGATGCAAATACTAACCAAGTGTTTGCCCACTCTCCGACCCACCCAAAACCTTGTTGAGCCCTGTTTTGAAGTGCCAGAGATAGAGAGAGAACAGTAAGTACGATGTAAATGCAGAAGTATACAAGAGAAAAATTACAGCACCGGAACATGTTTTAGAGATCTAAAAAATCTAACTTTTTCATTTTTTTGTTTTTGTTAAAAATATGTTAGATAAAACAAAGGGAGTGTTTTGCAAAGCTACTTTTAGTAGCTTTTAGCTTTCTGCTACTAATTTTATTTATAAGTTGTAATTTTTTTTAAACACCACCAACATTCTAGCAAACATGCCCTTTTAACCCAATGTAGAAACTAGCCAACAATTACGAAATTAAGTTTAGAAAGCAAAACAAGCACAACGTGGAAAAAGGATTGATGGGTGGAAAGACAAAATTGAGGGTGAGCAACAAAATGCAAGGACAAGAAAAGGGCAACCAATTGGCACAAAACAATGATGGGGGAGGGACAACAATAACAATGAAGCAACAAATGATGGGGGGCACAAAAATAATGTAGGCCACGACCTATTGTCACAACCTATTCGCTACAAGCTATAACCATTTTTCTTTTATTTCAGTTACAAGTTACATTTTTACCAAATACTCACAATTTCTACTACAAGCTATAAAACTACTAGTTTCAGCAATGGTAAACACCCTCAAAATCGAGTTGTTTAGAACAATTTTTGCTATTTTGTATGTTGTCATTTTGTACAATTACTTTTAAGTTTGTTTACGATGGGAATATACTTTTTTACTTAAAAAGAAGGAAAAGATAGTTAAATTAACTTTTTTATCATACCAAATAGTCTAGCTTAAAAGTGGGCTTTTCGTATAAATAAAAAAATCAACCAAGAGAGAGAGAGAGAGAGAGAGAGAGAGGCCAAACAGGATAAGTTGACAAATATTTTGGTTTTCCAATTCAAGCAAAGCAAAGCACAAAGCTGACAAAAACAACCCATAAATTATCATTCAATCGTACTTGGAAGTATTTGTAGCCACCGGAACAAGCCACTGGAGTGTTTTCTCCATTTCAGCTTTAATTTGAGAAATTGTCAGCTGCAAAATGCCCAAAGTTGAAGCACCCAGGTGCATGTGTAAGCTTATGTATAAAAAGAGAACAAAAAAGGACCAGTCGGAAGCCACATACCTCTTCCTTGGTGTAAGTTTGACACCAAGAACGTAGAGCAATCTTGACCCGGTACGGCAACCCATGATATAATTGATCTCTCACATTAGAAGGGAGGAAGGTAGGCCGAGACGCCTAGTTCCATTTGAATTTGAATTTGAATTTGAAATCAATAGAAAATTAGTTATGCTACACAAACCACATATAAAAGGGTAAAATTACACTAACACCCCTTGAGGTTTATCAATAACACTCCTGCATCCTCTTAAGTCCTCGAAGCTAAACTGAGCTCCCGCATTTGAAAACTTGTGTTAATGTAAACTTTTCCCTTGATAAATTTGGCCCAAGTCTTAATTAGACATATTAATAAAGATATAAAAATTATTGCATCACTCTTATGGCACCATATCTAAGCCCCACTTCAGTTTTATCATCTCTTCTCCTCCTCTGCCTACCTCTCTTTCTAACTAGTTTGTTAAGTACCACCATTTCTGTTGTCAACAAACAATTCCACTGCCACCTTCTCCATCACCACTAATTAGATTTACCACCATTAACCCCGGCAACAACAAAAAACACCAACCACTATCCCTTTATTTAAACCCCCCCCCCCCCCCCCCCCCCCCCCCCTTGCTCCCAATATAATTACACAGCCAACAATCACCATCATTGTCTGCACCATATATACCAATTTCAACCCAAGGTTCTACCAACCCTTCTATGTTTTCACCTCTGCTGGTGCCTCATTCCACCAATCCTTCTATGTTCAAAGATCCTAACCCACCATAAGCAACCTCTAATTACTAGTTCTTTCCATTTCTGGTGGCTAAAATTGACGATTTAATTCGTACCAACCAGCACATACCACCCCAAAGGACTTACCACCACCACCTGTTATCAAAACCCTTGTACACCACCAATTACCAATGCATTGCCAATACAGACATTGTCAAATCAAACCCCCAAAACCATATATTTCAAAATCAACACCCTCATTAATAGAGCAACCCAGTGCCACTACATTTGTTGCACAACCCTTGAAATGAGCTGCCCACTGAACCCAAAATTGAAGATAGAGAATTGATCCAATATGTACATATATGGCTACAGAGAGAAATATCAACTTCTATGGGCTGATGACCAGTAGTCTCATTTTTTGGAAAATGTATGATGATTATGGAGTTTGGCCACGGTGCAATGATGTCAGAGAAGTGGCAAACTATGGTCTGGTGATGAAGGGTAATGGTGATTTTGACTAAGGAGGTGTTAATAATGTGTTTTGTGCATATGGAAAGAGAGGGGGTGTTATTGAGTGAGACAGTGGCAATCGTGGTTGGGACCCTATAAGATTGTGGGTTCTTTCAGCAAAGGTGTGTGTGTGTGTGTGTGTGTGGGTGTGGGGAGAGGGGGCGGGGGGGCGTAGTGTGTGCTCGTGCAAACACATGCAGATTAAGAGTGAAAGTGAGGGTGAGAATGGCAGGAAATTGGATGGTGTATGCAGAGTGAGATGCTGATTGAGGAGGCACAATCAATTTGATTGTCGAGGAAGTGACATTATGACTAACAAAGGAGGTGGACCGGATTAGGCCAACACTGGTGATGGGTTGTGTATATATGGAGAGAGAAAGAGAGAGAGAGAGAGAGAGAGAGCAGGGCAGAGTAGGTTAAAATTGGTAGATCTTTATTGATTGACCAAAAAAATGATTGTCATATTAGATCATTTGGTTAAAAAGTTGAAGGGCAAAAGTGGAATTGAACAACCCAAATTATGAATGTTACCCAACAAACTATGATAGGAGAGGTCAATGTAATTTGTAGACCATAGTATGTGTAATTTTTCCAAACTTTAGGGTAGTCAATATAATTTACCCAATGAAACATAATACCATTAAATGTAAGAATTAAACTTACTATGGTGTCTATCTGAATGATCACATTGGCATAGTGCAATGCAAGACCAGCTACACCTAGTCTTTCAGGTTTGTTAGCAGGCTCTTCGCGCATCAGTACCAAGCCTGGCATGAAATGTTAGCACTAGGAAACCGGAATAATAATAAATATCAAAAAACTTTAGTAACCAACTAGAACACAAAATCACAATCTGCAAGCCAAGGTACTAAAATGTTAATTTGTGTTTTTTGATAACATTTTTGCTTTGCTTTGTTTTGTTTTATTTTGAAACAGATTTTTTTAAAAAAAAATCAAAAAAATATGTTCAATTTGTATTTTTCTGAAAGTCTTAGTTTTTCATCATATTTAGATAAATAATAATTATTTTTAGTCTAATGTACATAATTGGCCAAGATCAAATTATTTATACTAAAAACTTATCAGCTAGAGAATAAAACCAAATAATAATTTAAAGCAAACTCGCTCCAAAAACTAGCTAGCTGCAAACATTGAACCGAACCAACCCCTATTTCTTCTATTATGTGTGGGCATTAAGGTACTCCATAGCATTGTCTAGATGCTTAAAATAAGTCTTGTATTTTCTTCTCTTTTTTTTGAGTCATAATTTATTTGGCCATTACAAGGAATGAGATGCCGAATGAGGAAGTATGTGATGGACCAGATGACAGGGCAAGTTTCTGGAAAAAACTCTACAAAGCAAACCATGGCAGTGTTTGTATAACAATTTTCAAATTTACCATTATCTCCAAATGCATCCAAGATCGCTTGATGCATGAAGGTAACAATATCTACAAGCTTCTCCACAACCTACAAGAAGTATCAAAAGTTAAAAGAAGCTTTGAATGTTAACAGCAAGGCAGCAAACACTCATTCATTCCGCTGTCCTGTAAAACGAGTAATGAATATAATCCAACTTATTTACATTCACTGCCATCCACATCAAGAAAGGCAGCAGAATATCAGATCCTAAGATGGAAAAAAGATTAAATCAACTATGGACAGAAAGGACCCCTGACTTCTAGTAATCAAGATTAAATTACAGAAACAAGTCAAGCAATCCAGTCCTCCTGGAAGGTCATCGATGTTTTGGCATTTTTCAACAATTGATACGTATGAAATGAAATACAATCATGTACCTCCTCCAAACTCTTAGCCCAAAGAGATTTCTTTTTCAAGCTCCTCACAAGTTTTCTTTGATGTTTTAGCTCACTTCGTAATATCATGATGCTCTCTCCTACAATTAGAATGAAAAGACAGTTAAGTAAAAGAACTTACCTCTGTACTGGATATCAGAAAAAAATAATGCTAACAATCAACAGCAAAGATCTGCAAATATCCACAGGAGATGGTCATAATACATGATTTGTAGCAGATTCAGTTACCGAGAGAAGCAAATGGTCATAACTGAAAAGAACATCGTGTTGTCCTGAAATTAAAAAAAAAAAAAAATCCAAAATACTACGACAAATATAAGGTATATTATGGATCACAAACACTACCTCCCAACATAGGAAAGGCAAATGTTCCCTAAACATTTTGATCTTGGATATACAAAACATTCAAAAGATACTCAGAAGTTCCATCGAACTTAATGATTTGGACATATGTTTCGCTTATCATGGTTAAACTCTTATAATCAAGTATGCATACAACCTCAATGCCCCCAAAATATCAGTATCCCATTATATGCATCAGTACACTAACATAAGAGTTTTGGGAGAGAAGGAAAGCTGAAATGTGCTAAAATGGTAGAAAAATCATAATTACTAACAGAATTATATTCCTAGAGCACAGTGGCTAACAACTATAAAGAAAAAATGGAAGATATTTTCAACAGTAGTATGAGAGATGAGGTCAGAGACCATTTAACCCATATTTACTTTCTATTTTGCCTCCAGTAGTTATAGCCCCATACCTTAATGAGATGACAAAATCACACCATGAAATCCAAATGGCGGACAACACTGAGTATATGTCCAAACAAATATCAAATTGTTAATAAGCTAACACCATAGTACAAAATTTGTAAAAACCAACCACATTGCTACGATCAATTCCATCTAAAAGTAGAAGCTCCGCACACAAATAACAGATCTCAATAAAGTCCCATTCAGCATTTCAAAAATGATTTTTCCCTCTTCCTTGGTAAAGATATGCTGTGGCACCAAACATCTCCTTTATGGTTAAAGAGAAGGATTCAAATAGAAATTGCCCCTCTGCTGCAGTCTGAAAGACTTTGATCCTCAGGCTCCCACTAAATAGCACCATTAAATTTTTGGCATTTCTTTGCTAGAACGGGAAAACATAATATAAACAAAAAAATGACAGGAAAACCATTTCTTATAGAAACAACCTCAAGAAGCCATTGAAAAGCCTGGCTTCCTTCCATAGAAATGTCGAAAACTAAAGAGCAGAAGGGCTAGTATGAAAAAACTTTTTGAAAAATCACGTATGAGAAAACAGAGAATTATCATAGTAGAAATAACGAACATGAACCAAATCAAAACTTTAATGAAAGCTGAACAACATAGAAAGGTAGGTTGTCCGGAAATAGATGTATGTATGTCTCAATACTTTATCAAGTTATATCCTGTCCTAGATTCATTAAGCAACCGTAGATGACTATGGATAAAAGAAGATAATATCACCTCCAAAGTTGTAAACAAAACTGTCTAATAATACTTTCAAAGAGAAAGATTAACCATTTCTAACCTTTAGGAGGGAGATGTAAGGACTCCTTTTCTTCAAGCTTCTGCCGATGATCTTGTTCAAATCTATCCAAAGCATTTAACTCATGATATAATTCCTACACATTCAGAAGGATTTAGCCTCTTAGTACTGACTAAAAACCTGAAATGTTTAAAGACCAGACATTGAAATCTCATCTTCCAATAAAGAAACATGTATCGTCTACATTTATTTAATTCAAAAACATTTTCAATGGTTTCATGAATTCTTTGGGAAACAAAAACAAATTCACATACAGAACATAGTGCACGGCAGTCTCATAGTCATGCAAAATTGCAAACTCCACTAAATAATGGAAAACATTCAGCATATATTTACATACAAAAAGAACATGAATGATGAACCAGACATGCTACTATCCCCCCAAATTTTGGGAAATCATTGTGGAAGTGGAAGAACCACCAGATGAACTATGTATGAGCCTTTATATGAAACAAGTAGTTTCTACAAAATGATACATAACCCTGATGTGTAAAAACTACAAAATGATACATAACCCTAATATGCAATCTAAGAAAACCACCTTTTCCAAAGTTGATTATGCAATACAAGTCACAAATGCACATTTTACAGAGACAGAGATAGTTCAGTGCCGCAAAGAAAATAAAATAAACACTATTCAACAATTCACGCCGGCAAAAAGCATACATAATAGAACCAATCCAGATTCGTGGGGAAATATCCTTCTACTATAATATCATGAAGCACATAGCCCCAATGGTCAAAGAAGAAGTGTGAAAGTAAAAAAATAACTGATAAATTGCAGCATCCCACTAATTAAAGAAGCACAGCATATTGCAGAAGTAAATGATGACGTCTCCAAGAAATATAACTGAACGTACAGAAGTATGCTGAGCCAAGGTCGTCAACTCTTGCATTGTCGTTTCTGCCTCTTCTCTAAGTTGTTTAGGGATTTCATGGTCTGAATCCAATCTGATAAAATTACAAATATTTCAAGTGATGTCTATCCACCATTTCTTTTTTGGTTTTTTTTTTTTTTTTGGGGGGGTGGGGGGGGAAGCAGTTTCACTAATTGAATCATCAAGAATCTAGCTTACTTCGAAAATAATCGCCCCAGGTTGTGCAACTGTGGGTCTTTACACAGATCTCCAAACCTAATTACTTCGCAGGAGAAAACATCAAATCCCACCCTACAAAATCAGTGAACATATTGCAACAAAGAAAGATGAAAAATGCTGAGAAAAATCCTAGTGCAAGAGGCAGTAATACATTCAAGCAAAGGTGAAAAATATGCAAAAACACAGAAGAAGAAAATTT
Source organism: Heliamphora pulchella (assembly GCA_032270985.1). Classification (NCBI taxonomy): domain Eukaryota; kingdom Viridiplantae; phylum Streptophyta; class Magnoliopsida; order Ericales; family Sarraceniaceae; genus Heliamphora; species Heliamphora pulchella. The sequence continues at coordinate 12,279,738 of JAULJZ010000022.1, read as the reverse complement.
AAAATGAAAAATGGGAAAGGATTCGCATTTATGTAATAAGTGGGTTGCGGATCAGAAAAGGAAAAAAATGTAATAAGTGGGAACCTTTTGTCTGCAGCAGCAATACTTAGCAACTCTTTCATGTTCGTAGAAACTAATTGCTGCACTCCTTCTGAATGTAAAACCTCCTCCTTTAAGAACTGTACATTTTCTTGAGAAAGGGATTGCATCAAAGTTCCACCTTTGGCAATCGTATTAGCAATTTCAAATGCCAATATAGATATTTTATTCCCTCTTGAAGCCATGCCAGAGATAAACCCACTATTGGAATTCAAGTTCGACATGCTGCTTCCAAGTGTGTCTAGGACTTCCACTGCCTTCTCTAGGCCGCCCACAATTCCAGCTCTTCCCAAAAATGAGCTTGTGTGGAACACCTATAAAAGAAAAGACATAATGCAAACTGCAATGCCAGAATGAGTTCCATTTCAATATCTATGCCCATTTGGCATATCTCAGGAAAAAATAAAAAATCAAAAAGTCATGACAGTCGGGCAAACAGATACGGAAACTAGCAAAGCTGAAATAGAAAAAGGATCCATCAATAATAACTTTTTCCATGAAGAGTTAAACAGTAAAAATAGAAAGCTACCATGAGTAATGAAAATTTTCCGCTAAAATGTACATCTTAAAAGAATATCGAGGATATCTCTTCAAGAATGAGAAGCACGGTAACATTCCAAGTATGCATTTAGTGCAGGAATATTTACCTCAAAAGTTTTCTGCTCTCGTAGAAAATTTCGAGCTGGTGGCAGCCTAATTCATAGTGGATGAAGAGCATAGAACACAACTGTATATTATCACAGGTTATACTTAAATTATGATATTTGCTATTCAAACCTCCATTTTCCTATTAACCCTTTCAACTTGCCTTCCAGAAATTAAAGAAGCCACAACTCTGCCCTTGTCAGCTCGTTCGAATTGGGTGTTTTAGGAGGAAAAGAAAAGAAATGACTATATTATCAGTCCAATCACTTGTTTGGATACCTAAAGAGGAGATAAATGAAGAGAAATGAAAAGAAATTGAGAGATTTGGTTCTCTCCTAAACCTACATTTATGAATCTCCTCAAAAATAAAGAGATTTGAAAACAAAAAAAAAAAAAAGAAAAGAAAAGAAACCACTTACGAGCTCTTATTTTGTAATCCCAACGATAACATTCCAAAAGCCAATTGATTAAGAACTATTACTTTTAAATAAAATTAGTTTAATAAAATTGCATAACACACTTTTTTTTATTTTCTCTTATGCGAAATAACCAAATAAGACAAACAACAATCTTTTCCCTCTTATTTATCTTGTTAACAAGATAGAATAACAACAATCTTTTCTCCCTTATTCATCTTGTTAACAAGATAGAGAAAAATATAAAATTATTTCTCGTTTTTCTTTCTTTTATTACTTAAAATAATTTATTCTTTTGCCCTTCTTACAGCCCGATTGGTTATCAATAAGAGAAAAGAAAAGAAATGATTATATTTTCTCTTCTTAAGTTATAAGATAAAAGAAAAGAAAAAAAAAATGATCATGATTTTTCTCCTTTTTGTTTGGATTAATTGGAGAGAAAAAATGATTTTTCTCCACTCTTGTTTGGATAGACTTCATAAAAGAAAAGAAAAGAATGAATACTAGTTATTTTATGAAAATAACCTTTGTTCTTGCCATTACTTTTTTACTTTTTTTATTTTTAGATTGGTAATTTAGGTATTATAAAAAATAGCTAATCAATTCAATTCTTTTCTCTCTAAATCTCTCCAATTTAGAGAGATTTCAAAATTGGGTTTGAGAGGATAACTATTTCTCTCTATTTCTCTTCAATTCTCTCAATTTTTCTTCTCTTTAATAAATCAAACAAGTGATAAGAAATGAGAGCATTCCATTTCTTTTATTTTCTCTCCAAATCACCCAAACCAAACGGACCCTTGGGGTTTCAGATAAAAACACTGCAGCTTGTTTGAACAGAAACTTGCTGGAAACTCGTTAGATCATAACGATAAGGAGGAAGGTTGAACTTAGAATCTCACTAAAGGTTTTCTTGGAGCCTCACGTAGAATGACTTGCTGGAATCTCACTATTTGAGGAAAGCAAAACTTGCAGAACTTTCATTAATCAAAACTTATAGAAAAAATGTATCTACAAAGTTAGGTTTTATAGAAGCATAGGATTTATTGAAAACTCCTACTAGAAAAGGATTTCCAAAACTAATTAGGATTCATTTACAATTCTTCCAAGGAAAAGACAAAAAAATTAACTGAAAAGATCTATCTAATATGCCCCTCAAAATAACAAAATTACCAAATGATGCCCAGATAAATGACAGAAACACAAATATCCCTGATCTCTAAAATTACCAAAATACTCCTGGTTGAAGAGAATTTTTCCTTGTCTTCTAACATACACTTTTAGAGGCTTATCATTGTCAAGCATCTAAGAAATAATTGCTAGAAAAGTGAGATCCAAAATAGTGATGCAGTTCGGCACATGACAACAGCTTAATCAAATGTAAGTTCCAACTGATTCTGGTTTGTTTTGCAATATCTGGTGAGGCACATGGATTCCTTCAGAAGACAACGTTTCAAACTTGAGGGTTTTAGAAAATCCAGTTGCACTCCAAAGTAAACTGAAAATTTGATAAGATTTCTCCAAACGTTCACACACTTCTGGCAAGTGGCCACAACTTGGTTGAGATTAAGACTGATTGACTTTTATGCCGTGTTACATACCATAGGAGGAGAATTGCCTTTGCCATTTTGTTTGCCAATGAAACCTATCTATTTATATGAAAATATTTCCAAGACACTGCATTACCTACACTATACCCAAATTGGATGTTTTCTTGGTGCTTTGTGTTTCCGCATATCATAATTGAACAAGATATCATGTTTAGCTTGATCATGATCTCTCTCTCTTTTTTTAAAAAAGTTTATTTCCTTGCGTCTCTTGAAACTTGACAAATCATTTGGGACTGCAGTACCATGGCTGGTAGCAGCGAATCCGGTAAATTATGGTCGACCATGTGAGCTGTCATGTGTTGAGGCATTATCTGCAGCATTATTAATATGGTATCAGAACTTATCCCCTTATCTATTATGTGCAAGATTTTATTTTTATGTGCTAATTGTGCAGTAGCTAACTAGCTATTAATCTCTGGTTGTTGGGAAAATGAAGATGCATTCCATGCTGGGTTAGCCATTGGGACCCATCATTTGTGGCAATAAGTCAGATGGTGCACTATATGACGTGGCCACATCAAAATATGTGGAGTTATTGTTGAACACACCACCAAAAGATGGCACGAGTTGGGTATGATATGTTTTAGATGCACTATTTGGAAGATACTCCATTGCGTCATTTTACAAAAGAAAGAGAAGCAGATTTCCTACGCCACATTAATATTTTGAAAGAAGTGAAGTAACCTTGTTGAGTATACAATGTTGCATGAATATGACATTTAAGTCCAGAGGTGGAAGAAGGGATTACATAACTTCTAAGTAGCACGGACACCGATACGCGACACGACACGGACATAGCAACACGTCAATTTTTGAAAAACGCAAGACAACAATTTTGACACGTTAAGAATTTTCATTTTAATACATTAATCATATGTCAAATATGTAAATAATTTATTCAGTGATAATTGAAAATATACAACATGTCACTAATAAAATTAAAAAAGAGTTAATTACATTAGGGGTCCATTTTTTGAACTTATTTGGGGATAAGTCTTACTCACATTTTAACTATTCCAAAAGATCTTATTTTTAATGTCATAGACAATTTTACCCTTATTCCATAAAGGTGATATTGAGTAATAAAATAGAGTGATAAATACACTCTTGGTGACATGGCATTGATGTTTAAATTTTCAAAATTTCATAATTTTTGTTATATACATCGGTTTTAAAAAAATATTTATATTTTTAGAACCTACTCATATTAAACTATAAAACATGATCCATATCGAATATAAAGATTTAGAAAAAAATATAAAAAATGAGAAATTTCTCATTTTACTAAAAATGAGAAATTACATAAAATAGAAAAAAATCAAAATAAGAACTTTCTCAATTAAAATTAAAAATCTTAAAATTGATGTTAAATGTAAAATGCCATATAAACTTAGAAAATTCTCATTTGATGAAAATGAGAAATAGTGTACAATGTACCAATATTTCATAAATAATAAAGAAATTACCATTTAAAAAATAAAAAATTTTCATTTTTACATGTAAAAAAACAAGAACATTATCGTTTTCTATAACAATTTATCATTAAAAACTTACGACGAAAAAAAAATAATATTGTTAAATAAAGATGAAAAGATAATGAACCAAAAAGTAAAATCTAGACTCAATTAGTTAGTGTGTATATATATATATATATATACTTTAGTTAGTATATCACCACTTAAAAAGTAATGTAAATGTTTAAAATAGAAATATACAATCACATAATTAGCATAGTGCAATCAAGTAAAGTCAAGAAATAAAATTTTAACAAATAAAAAATACGCTTACACGCGCGCGCGCACACACACACATATATAGTTATAGAGGGAAAGTTACACATTAATTAGGGTTAAAATTGTCCAAAATACTAATATTTTTAAAAATGGGATCTCATGGAATAGTTAAAAAGTAAACAGAACTTGTCCCTAAAAAAGTACTCAAAATGGGACCCCTCACCAAATTTTCCAATTACAAAATTCTATTTCATCTTATAAATGTTTCAAAATATATTTACTTTTATAGGAGATACTAGTGATTCTATATGGGCCAAAATGTTGGGCTGCTAAGAAAGATCACGTAAATAAGATGAGTGTTGCTGAAATAAAAATGTTAAGGTGGATGTGCGATAAGACTAGAAAAGATAAAAAATGGAATGAAAAAATTCGCCGGATGGTAAGGGTTGCATCAATTGAGGACAAGTTGAGAGAAAATAAATTAAAGTGGTTTGGACACATACAAATTAAACCGGTTGATGTAGTAGTAAAGAAAAACGATAAGGTCATGGGTAATGGAAATACTCATGGGATACCGTATTAAGAGAAAATGTGAATTTATTGAACCTAACTGAAGATATGGCCCTTCAGAGTATAATGGCATAAAAGAATTCATGTAGCTAACTCCAATTAATTGGGACAAAGACTTAGTTTGATTTTGTTAGATTAATTTGCGTATTGAAGAATGGAAAACATTGTTACTATAAAAAAAAATCATCACACATAACGTGTTTTGAGGGTTCAAGAAGTGATGTTGAAGTGTTCGTCAAGTGTCAAAAAAATGTATGACATTATATATTTAATTTTTAATTAAGACACGTTCAAAAAGTATTGGATATGAATTTAGGAGTCTCCGAAGAGTGTTCAAAGCATGTTGTGTTGGACACCCTTATTCCTCGAAGTGTCCATGCTTCTTAGCATAACTTTTAAGAGTTTACTAATTTCCCTTTGTCCTGACATTTGGAGGATAGACAAATTTGACACCAGCCACTCACTAACTTCACTTGATGTGCACAGCTGAGTCCATCAGCATATTGCGTGTCGTACTTGTTTGCATTTATGCATATCAGCATGGATGTGTAGTTGTTGTCTTTTATTTCGTCTTCCCCAATATAGGAATCTGCATGTTCTCCCATTCACCCACTGTGTGTACTATACGTGTCCATGTTTGGGTATATATACGCTTATTTTGCTTTCTAATTTCAATATATAATCCTTTTGCAAAAATGTGTTGATAATATTTTACACTAAACAGTCCACAATAGTATGCTTTATCTCACCAATTTCTTAGTTATAGCATACCTTGTTGAACTTCTTGGTAACATATTAGTAGTACATTCTTATGTTTCAACAGTGGGGAGGAGGAATCAGCAAATTTATTGCTAAGTAAGTTCAAGTGGGGTCATGCTTTCTTGTCCTTGAACAGGTATTTTGTACATTCTCTTTAACCAGTGGTCTTGCATAAATTTATCATCTACTTTTCTTTGATAATTCTTTGTTAATTGTCTGCATATCTGACCTTGCTGCGATTGTGCACAGTAACAGACATGGAATTTTTTAAAACATTTTCAACCATTGAGCAGATTTGAAAAACACCATGGTGAAATATACTCCCTCATTTGGGAGTATAGAGTTTGATGGTCTTATTAATTAGAATATATACATTTTGAATGAATTTAAAGACAAGAAGGAATAGATTAAAAAAACAAACAAATCATTTTGAACTCAATATATGATTTGTTTCAACCATCAGGTCCAAATGGTCCCTGAGTTTGTATCTTTTTCAGTGTGTTAACTGTTGGCATATTTGACCGATGCAGGGAAATTCTACAAGCATACTCTGAATGTGAAAACAGTGCTGATATTATTTCTGTTCAAAATGCTTGGCTCTCCGAACAGAGACAATTGATCACAAAGGTTCCTTCTGTCACTGAAGGTACTTTCTTCTTGTCCTCAGGAAAACTTCTCCTTTTTCACATCACAAAAGATGGCCATTCCGTTAGCTCCAGTTTTCGGTAGCTGAGAGTTGAGGCTATGAAGCGAAGATCAGTTATATTGGTGAAAAGCACTTCACTTTTTATATCCTCCATCACATCTAACCAATTTGTTGTATGATCCTCAATTCAAGAGTAGCATGACGCTTTTGGTGGTCATCTACTATAGCTCTTATGAAGTTAACCTCTGAACATTTTAATTAACATTTCGTCATGGCCCTCAAGTTTCCGTTTGGTTTTGTGTCTTTTGTGCTTTTCCTCTTCAAATCTATAGGCAACATCCCTAACTGCAACTCTATTTTATCCCTTGAACTTAATAGACATTTCTTTCTCTTCTTTCTCTATATGGATAATCAAGAGTAGACGTAGATTAGAAAATAATTATTCTTGGGCATCTCATCATCTCCAATTCTATCGGCACTCTCAATTTAAGCAAAGTCTAAAGCAGGTTGACCTTATGGTTTTATTAATTATAACTGTATCATCTGTCCATATGATAAATTGTTTTACATTCCCTCATACAACTTTATTCATTCCACCCATAATGCTTTGGAATATAGGATTTTTCCTGATCATAAGCCTACTGTGACTGGAATTCCACCTGTTCCTTCTCCAACTGTTTGAATATGTATGACCCATTTGATAAGCATGTTTGAAGTTTTGTAGCTAA
>JAULJZ010000022.1:12260582-12272525 GCA_032270985.1 Heliamphora pulchella | reverse complement strand
ACCCAATTTTTGCTTATTTGCTTCCATGTTAGTTTAGGAAAACTATCCCTGTTCAAATAAGTTGAATCCAGCTAACGAACCAGTGGGATGCGTTGAAGAAAGAGTGGACACTGTGGCATAATTTGTTGGGGGTGAGTCGGGGTTAGGCCGTGATCTTAAAACAGGTGCCATAACCGCCTCTGATGAATGCACAGTAGACAAGGTTTCATTATATATCAACCATCCTTGCCAAGTATTTGCATATCCCATACAAAAAGTATAAAAGATTTATTTACCTGAGATTTATTTTTATCTTCCCTCCACATTTTTCACTTGCTAATCTCACAAACATGCCAATCATGTTAATTTAATACAAGGCATATTAACTGAAAGTATGAGAGTGCTTGGTGTTGCTAAAAATATGAACTTATAAATTATAACTGAAAATATGTGATTATGATTTCAATAAGAAGTTGCAAATGTTTGTTATAACTGTAAACTTGTAGCTTTACGCAGTAAAATTTATATTTGTTTATTTAGAATCAGAAGCTACAAGTAAAAAGCTATAAGCACACTCATTTATATTTTCCTGACGTTTAGCTGAGTCATAAGCTAAAAACTGAAAAATAATCTCTAACAAACGCTCTCTTTGTTCTCTTCCTGCAACAACAGGAACCAATGTGGCATCTCAAAGTGAAGACGAGGGCTCGTGTTATGATTCTGAAGACGGCCTCCCGCCACTTGAAAAAAATTTGAATCATTTGAACTTGGACGAAAGTGACGAAGAGAACGAGTGAATAATAAGATTTCTGTTGCTTTTCGCCAAAATAGGCAAAAGGACCACCCCAACCAGTTGCCACAGTGGAGAGATATATGTTAGTGTTAGTGCAGTACATGAAAAATGGCTCAAGAAATATGCCTTGTTTGTGACTCTGGTTGATATGTATGAGTAGTGGCTTGTGTTTTGGGATTATTATGCATGAGTATTTGCTGTATAGTTAGGCCTTTGTCCTAATTTTCTTTAGGGAATTGATTCACGCTCTACTTTTATCTATTAGGATTTAATTGACAACTAGCTTAAAAGTTAATTTTTTTTGCTTTTTTGTAATTTTAGCTAAAAAGCTAATTGGGTTCAAAATAGATGTTTGGTAACACAGCTTTATGTTAGCTTTTTGAAGTTAGTTGTTTGGAAAAAAAAGTTAAGTTTTTCTCTTCTTTTTCAAAGTGGACAATTTTATTTTTCTATATATTTTATATTAACAATTATATGTAGCTGATAGTAGTAGTAAATAATTTATTAATAAGGGGTATTATTGTATTTTTTAAAAAAGTAAGAGTTTGAATAAAATATTTTAGAAGTTTGTGTTTTGATTTGATTTTTTGGGTTTTTAATTTTTTTTCTTTTTTGTCAAACGGATAACTTTGGCCTTTTGATATTTTTAGTCAAAAAGTCAAAAAGTTAGGGTTGCCAATTGGGGTCCAAATGCACTCTAATTTTTGTTTTTAATAGGTACCAAAAATATAATCTCTAAAAAAGACAAAAAATAAATGAAAACTACACAAATTATCCCAAACAAAGCATTAAGACTACTAAAAAAAAGTAGAATTTTTTACTCGTCTTGTAAGGGTTGGACAAAATTAACACTCTCTCAGCTTATTCTTCCAATGGTGATTTTAAATGCGCACACTTGTTTTCTTTCAGATCCATATGTATAGATTTTAATACATCACGTAAAATATTTTAGTGCCTAAAGTATTAATGTGAGTGATCAAAAAATAAGATGAGCGCATTTAGAATCACCCTTCTTCTAATAGACTTGGGGCATTGCTAATAAGACCCTAAAAATTGGAACAATTATTCCCAATTTTAAGAAATATGACCACATGGTGCCATAATTTCTTTGAGCATCATGTGAGCTCTATATTTAAATATCTGCATAATCATGTGACTTTCATCGAGTTTGTAGCAACATATGGCCATTGCTTAGGCAAGTTGTCTTTTTTTTCTCCCTAAAATTGGGCCTTTTTAATCTAAGAGTGTCCAAGAAACCAGAAAAAAATTGTAAACCAACGTAACTCGACATATATAAGTTTCGTTGGTTCGATTCTGCCATGTGGTGGGTTAATCTTGGATATTAAAAAAATGAGACTATTGGAGTTTGTTCGTTTCTCAAATTTAGAATTTTTTAAATTGGCCCAGCTCAAGACGTAAATATATATATATATATATATATATACACACACACATTTATAATAAAAAAATTTATGGATAATTTAGCTTCAAGTCCTCTTTTTGCAACATTTTTGGAAATAAGGACCATTTACTAAACACATATTCAGTTAAGTCCTATTTTTGCATGTTGTTCTGAAATTGCCCTGAATATATAACATCTTTACATTCTTGTGAACCTTGAAATATGAAGTAGAGATTCTCTCATGGCAAATACATGTATTGCCTTGTTGGAATATCAGTCTGAGTCGTCTTCGGTTGATTATAAAGGACAACAAGAAATTTTTTAGCAAAAATTGATAAAAATTCAATTTCTGTTTTCTTCGGTAGAGACTCTCGCACAACATTTTTCAATCTGAAGATGACTCGTATAGGGTATCAAAAAGAGCTTCGTGGGATAACTATTTTTTATGCTTATTTTTCAATTTTGCACAATAGGATTTTTGGTGGAGAAAATGTTAACATTGGTTGAAAACGAGAATTTGGTTGCATGAAATGTGAATATGTGAATATTTGTTGCATGAAATGAGAACTTCGCTGCACGAAATGCATGAAATGAGAATTTCGTCGAAGGAAATAATAACAAAATGAGAATACTCTATTTTAATAGTGTTGTAGAAAATAAGTGTATACAAAATGAAAATGTCAAACAATGAAAATGTACAGAATGAGAATATGTGCAAATGAAAATGTCAAATTCTTCTATTTTTAACTTGAGATAGTCATTTTACATTCTATCATGACATTGCTCAAGTTTTGTCGTTTTTCAAATGAAATTTTCGTCGCACGAAATGCAAGAAATAAGAATTTCATAGCAAGAAATAATAACAAAATGTGAATGCCCATTTTCATGAAAATAGTGTTGTAGAAAATGAGTATGTACAAAATGAGAATGTCTAACAATGAGAATTTTTTCAGAACAAGAATATGTGCAAATGAAAATGTCAAATTCTTCTATTTTTAAACTGAGGTCATCCTTTTACATTCCACCACAATAGCCCTCAAGTTTTGTTGTTTTTCATTATTATTAGTATGTGTAATTCTCTAGCATCTAACAAGGTGAATCATCTACTACCAATCCCAATATTTACGGAAAATGTTGTATATAAATATAAATAATGAAATCCCAACATATAAAATCGTAACGTATACAAGGAGGGCAAATTAATTTAAATCTATTCAATTCTCATAATTACATATGAGGGTATAAATGTCCAAAATAACTGTAAAAATTTTAAAAAAGATTTTGTGGAATAATTGTTTGGTAGATAGAATTTATCCCAAAACAAATTGTAAAAATGCAATCTTACGGTAATTAAACCAAAAAATTATTTATATTATTTGTACTATTAGTTACAATTGATAGTTGTCATGTTTAGGATAATTACCTATTTACTTATTTTTGTATTTAGTAAATTTTTTTATTATTTAGTCAAACTATTATACATAAGCTAAAAAAATAAAATACTTGAATCAAAATATAAGACAAGTTTAGAAAAGATAAAAATAACCAAAATAACTCAATAAGATAAATTTTATATTGTTTATTTAGTATTTTTTGATTTTTTAATTAATTAATTAATTTTATTTTTTCGATCCATATAATCGAAACAATTCAAAAAGTAAAAAATTTCAATCAAAATATGAAATCATTTCAAAAGAAAAACAAAAATAAGAAAGAAATAAAATAACCCAAACATGGCAATGTGTAAGTTGATAATTAAAGAAGTAAATTTTAAGCCGTTCAATTCGACACTTTTTCAGTATAAAACAACTCATAAAATAAAACATATATTTTTATTTAAGAGTTTTTTATTAAAGAATAATTGATTTAATTAAACCTTCTAACCCGATCCGAATTTAATTAAATTGGGTTGGGTTGAGTCTAGACCCGACCCAAATTCACCCGTGCCCACTCCTATCCTTTTCTTCTCTCTCTCTCTCTCTCTCTCTCTCTCTCTCATTTCCCCGTTCCCCCAAATCCTCCTGCAACTCGTGTTCTCTCCTGCACTTTTCCGCGGCGAAGGGGGAAAAAAAAAAAATCTCTGGCTTTCGCGTTTCTTTTCTTTCTTTTTTTTTTTTTCGCTCTTTAGGGAAATTTTCTTTATCGTTCTGGAATTAGAAAAAGCAAACAGAAACTTGTTTTCCGCATTTTATTTTGTGGCTTATTGGCTTTGTTTCGATTCTTCTTTTTTCTTTCTAATTCTTCTTTTTGGTTTTGTTTTCTCTAATAGTTGTTTCTGTGTTATGATGAAATTAGGGTTTGGTATATCCACACCTATGTCCTAAGGAATTTGTGGGATTTTTCTCAGCGTTCAAGAACTGTGACGCGAACATCGCTGTGAGTACCGATGACAATCTATTTCATGTTCTTCATTCTTTAATTTTATGTATTGTTTTTTTACCCCTTAATCTTTACTGTCTATCCGGTGTTGGCTCGGGAAGCATATGATTGTTTGCATGAAATTAGGTTTCATTTAGGGTTTCTGTCCCTTCGAGAGATCTCTTTGGCACCAACCAAAAATGAAGAAAAAAGACCATTTTTTTTTGTCATTTTTACGTATTCCGTTATAGTTTGAGGGTATTTTTTAAAAAGAGAATTGATTTTGGTTGTTGTGAGCATTGTGGAAAATAACTACCTAATTTTTGCCCTTTTTTGAAGGGGGTGGGGGGATGGGGGGTTTCGAGATTTATGTAGGTCTACTGCTGGGAAAGAATAGTCACGGCCTCGTGGGTATGGTCAGCTAGTGTCCATGCCCTTTGGCATCTACACGAGGGACCCATTACCAAGTGTAAGGTCCCACTTGATCGTGTGGCTGCAAGGGGCATGGGCTCCTGTTGGCCCTGCACCATGTGGTAGCCAATAATTGCTCCTACTGCTGAAATTAATGTTTTCTACTTCCTGGGTGATGGAGGATTGTCTTGTCAAATCAAGCTAACATTGGGGATTGATGATTGTTGTGCTATGAAGTCCCACCTGGGTTTTTCAATTTATGTTCATTGGTTCCACACATTTCATAGGTTTTGTTGGTTTCTTACAAATTCTTGCTGGGTAAAATACACGGATCTCTCTTAAGATTTAGTACCCTAACCTTCTAGAGAGTAGAAATTACTATCCCATCCTTGAAGTTCAAAATTAAATTACAATTACTCCCTTGCTATTAATTGAAGGTTAACAGAGTCAATCAAATCTTGTTTTCATCAATCAAAAATATTTTAGATGTCAATATGACTCGTTTTGTAGTTATAGACTCAAGTAACTTGAATAAGATTTTATTTTATTCAATAAAATGCATTTTTTAATTGCATTTTATGTAATTATGTTGCATTGTATTGAATGAAAAATTAGATTTCTTTCTAGTCGCACTAGTTTAATGGTTATGGCTATAAAATGGATAATATTGGTATTTTGGGATATTTTGGGTTGTGTAAAAATACTTTATTGACTCCATTAGCCTTCAATTAATATCAAGGAGTAATTGTAATATAATTTTAAACTTCAAGGGTGAGATGGTAATTTTAAGAGGTCAGGGGTACTAATGTCATTCAACCAAATCTCAAGGGAGGTTAGTATATTTTATCCATTTTTGTTTAATGAGGTTATGGTTGCCAAGAGCCTGAATAATGGTGGTTGTGCGGTTTGTAACATTGTGCATGTAGTTGCCGATTTGGCGGTAGCAAAGCATTAGTTAGATGCTGAGTCTTTTAGTGGTGTTCGAGGTGGTTTTCTTTTTGGGTCGTTTTTCTTCTTCTTCTTCTTCTTTTTTTTTTCTAAATTATGAAATGTGCAGGGAAATTATTAATGGAAATACCTAGTTCCTGTGTCATGTTTGCTTGATGGTACACTTGTGTGGAGGATATTTTCTGGTGCGTACACCACCAGGGAAAAAAATGTTATTAGCATTAGCATCGATGGGGTTTGACGTGATGATATTAGGATTGTGGGTATGATTGTATAAAATATTGCTAGGTACTTCTTAAGTTATTAGGTAGCAGCTAGTAGTTAATAAAGGGGAAGTAGCTCTTAACAGATTGGTATACGGGAAAGCAATTTGAGCTTTGCTCACCCCCCCTCTTTCCTTCCAACTTTGTCTTGTTTCGTGCATTTTGGTTTTTATTCCCTTTGACTATGTTTAATGTTAAATTATAGAAAATAGCATTCTCGTGTTTAATTGCTTTGTTTAGGTAAGTGGTCTTAATAGTGGTTAGCATTTTGCCTGTCTTACCTACATATGCATATGCATACATTTTTCACCGCCACGCTCTTGACTCCACACGCACACCTTTTTTGTTTTACTAATTTTTGTTTGTTTATGCAATCATTTGGAGTGGTACGATTTGTAATTATTGATCATTTCTACATTTTAATCAGGTTCATTTTTCGCTACGAAAAAAAAACTTTGAACAATATGAAGATGTCATCACCATATCCTGTTCTGGACGATCGACCAATTGATCAGTGGAAGGTTACAGAACTAAAAGAAGAGCTTAAGAGACGGAAATTGGTGACAAAGGGGTTGAAAGAAGATTTGATAAAACGGTTGGATGAAGCAATTCGAAATGAAAATGAGTTTGCTACGGGAAATGTTGATAATTGTTTGGAGGATACTCATACTTCTCAACCCATGGTTGAGTCTGAAGACGCAAGGACATTTCTGGTTGTTTCTGAAACCACTGAGGACATGATGGATCACGGTAATAACAGACATGCGGTGGATCATGGAATTAATCAGACACATGTTGATGATACACCATTGCCATTGGATGAAGTGAAAATTCAAGAGGCTGAAGTAACAAGTGGAACTGATCATGGTAATAACAGAAATGAAGTGGATCATGGAATTAATCAGACACATGTTGATGATATACCATTGCCATTGGATGGAGTGAAAGTTCAAGAGGCTGAAGTAACAAGTGGAACTGATCATGGTAATAACAGAAATGAGGGGGATGATGGAATTAATCAGACTCGTGTTGATGATACACCGGTGTCATTGGATGAAGGGAAAGTTAAAGAGGTGGAAGTAACAAGTGTTTCTGATTCTTGTAGGGATGAGGAGATTGTAGTTCACACGCCTTCTACGGAAACCAGCATCATAGTAAAGGAGAGTGTGGTATCTGAAATTGCAGTGAATGTGAAAGAGTTATGGAACAATGACTCCCAGAACAAGAGGGAAGATCTGAAATCCCAGATGGAGTATGAGGTGATAAAGCCTCCTCATGAGGATGTCGAATTCAACTCTTCTGATCCAAACAACCAGGTATCTGAGGTGCTGAGCACCGTTTTAGGGTTACAAGTAAAATCTGATTCTATTTCTAGTGATTATGTTTCAATTGATGAAAAGAATGAACTAAAGGATAATATAATTGCTGATAATATCAAATTAGAAGTAGACGTTAATCCTGAGATGGTGCATCCATCAGCAAGCAATGTTCTCCCAGATAGTGACAGACTACGTCCAATGGATGTTGAAGAGCCATGTGGGAACGAAGTATCTGTGGAGGAGCGAGATGACAACAAGGCTACTAATGTAGAAATGAGCAAAAAAACTGATACTGCAGATGTGGTTTCTTCAGAGAATCTAAATTTGGACCGAAGTTCTGGTGATGATTCCATGGAGGATGAAGCATCGCAGTGTAAACAAATAGATTCGAAGTATAATTTGGATGAAATGGGCGATAGAAGCAAGAAAACGGAATTTTCTGTGGTAGAGGAGGAACCTCCCATTGATATTATGCAGGATGATATTTCTGTATTCAAGAAAGAAATTCAGGATGAAAATAAGAATGCTCCCGCTGCACCGCCTGTGAAAAGAAAGATTGATGGTAAGCTTGCTCAGCTCCTGTAGTCTTTTTCTCCATATGTTGCATTATGCCCACCATCTGCCTGCTTTCTGTGTTTTCGTTTACTTTAGTGATCAACATTTGAATCTACTTTTTTGCTAGCTAAACTTTTGGTTTATGTGAATGCAGATTGTTCATCTCATTCTTGACCAACGTGGATGATTACATTTTTGCACATGAAATAGTAAATGCAGTCTTTTTGTCTGCACTCTGACAGAGATACTACCTGCATGTTTTTGCATCTTCATCAACATTGTTGTTCTCCTGTATTTTTTATGTGATCATGAAAACATCAATGTGCAATCATTTTGTCTGCACTATAAGTCTATGACAGATGCCATTTCTCCATGGGCTTGGATTATCTTTTGTAAAAATTTTAGCCATTATGTGTGTAAGCAGTAATGTAATTAACAGAAGGTACGGAGACGAGGAAGATTTGGTGTAATCTTTCATCTGTGACATGCTTTCTTGGTAACATGTTGGCAGGTAGGGAGGGGTTGGCAAGGCAGTGGGGGAGGAAGGAGATGGGTTGGGGTTGCGAGATGGGGAGGGGAGGTGTTGGAGCTGGTGGTGGGGGAGGGAAGGGACAGGGGAAGGAGGGAGGGGCTAGGATGGTGGAGCTGTGGGAGCTAGTTGGTGAGGAGAAAAAAGTGGGGGTGGGGGGGGGTAGCAGATGAGGTTGCATATGGGGTTCCTTTTGGGATGTGGGGGGTGTAGAGCCAAAAATAAAATTTACAAATTTGTTAAATGGGTTTAAAGAGAAGTGGCCGTAGAAAGGAGTTTTTTATGTTTTTAAAATCTTCTGTGAAATGTGTGTATGGGGCAATAGGATTAGTTCCAATTAGGTATGTTGTTTGGTGGGGTGGATAATGAATTCTGTTTACAAGATGTTTCTACATTGCTGTTACATAAGTATGGGCAGGGAATAGTTGAAGGTATACCTTTATGATAAGCAGTTTTCCAGGTCACAGTAAATGGACATGCTTATAAAGTTGGGTGGTATTATTTGACACGCTTTGGACTGTTGGATGTATTGGTTGCTGTTCAACAGTAGATTAATAGGTTTGCTACATTTGATCTAGTTTTGCGGCCTAGTCCTCCTTCCATTCCATTATTCAGGCATCTCATCTGAATTGATGTGTTGGAATAAATCTGTGATGATGCTTTTAGACTGGTCATTAACGGTGATTTGTGTAGATATATCCATGGCAAAGCTTCTTGTGCTTGGATGATGATTTTCTTCTAAAGCATGTAACCTTTGGAAGGAGATTTAAATGACTAAGTTAATTGAAAGTAGAGTATTGATAAAAATGAAATATCTTTAAAAAGTCCAATATCATTTGGCTTTAAAATTTCTGTTGCTCCAAATGCTGCATCTTAAGTTGTGTGGAGAATAAGAATCCTCCTTCAAACCAACAAACTGCCATTCCATCTATTGAAAATTGAAGTGAATTTGGTGGGGGTCTGTTGTTCATTGCAGGCATTATCCGGTAAATTAAAAGGCGGTGGGTTGGTATGATTGTCTGCTGCCTAATTTGAATTGGCCAATTGGGGTTTTGGTTAGTTGAAGTCAAATTTTATGGTGGTTGAAGCTGGGTTTGGTATGATAATGGTGGTGCATTTAATGTTAAAAGGGTGGGGGTATAAGTTAGGAAAGAGATGCCTAGAGAGTGAAACGGGATATTCTGACAGAGAGCAATTGAGAGAGACAAACTTTAGTTGGTGAGCGAGCGATGAAAGGAATAGAGAGAATGGCCAATGTTGTCGTCGTATGCAGAGCCTTCCTTCACATGGTAAACTTTCATCTGAAAGAAGTTTGTCTTGATATTAGTTGTAATTGTGAGACCAAGAATTTGAGTCATTTGGTTAATTTTGGATGTTATAGACGAGAGTGAGAGAATTTATTTATTTCATTTAGGTTTTAATCTTGGTTTGGACTTTTGAGTGTTGATGGTATTCTCTTTTCCTCCCTTTCTTTTCAACTGGGCATTTTCTATGATATATTTGATTGCAGTCATATAGTCCTATATGTTGCTTTAATTGCTGGTTTGGTTGTGTTAGGCATAATTATTGTCGTATCTGTTGTGTGTGTGTGTGTGTGTGTGAGAGAGAGAGAGAGAGAGAGTTCCTTTAGTTGGATCTGAATAGAAGATCTTTTGATGGGATCGAGTTGGAGAGAGAGACTTTTGGTTCCTTTAGTTGGATCGGAATAGAAGATCTTTTGATAGGATCGAGTTGGTTCCTTTAGTTGGATCGGAATAGAAGATCTTTTGATGGGATCGAGTTGCCATTGCATAGATTAAATGATGTCCTACTCGGCGATTTGTAGCGTATGATGACCTACTCGAGTTGATTTTTGTGGTGGTTTTTGTCTCCCACCTCCTTTTTGTTGGAGCTACTTTTTGTCGTTCTTTTTATTTGTAAGGGGGGGTTCCCCCCTCTTATGAGTGCCATTCTCCTTTTATAAAATCTTTCTTATAAAAAAAACGGGTTTGAGGAAGTTGGTGGTGGTGTTTGGTTGTGAGGGTTAATAATGGAGTGGAGTTTTATGTTGTGGGTATAATAAAGGGTAGTTAAACTACAAAAAAAGGTACTTTTGATATTTGGAAAGTTGAAATTGCTGACATTGATTTTTGACACATCTAACAGCTAGATAACTGGGGACGTTCACATATGTTGTCAATAATAGTAAGGGAGAGCGTTGTAATTTTAGAAACCAATGGAACGTACAAAAACCTTGAGAGGTAATTGTCAAAATCTCAGGGGATGTTAACCCTTTGAATTTGTGTGTTTACAAGTGAGCAGTGACTTTCTTTGTATTTATAAACTTTGTTTCTTTTTGCTCTGTTTAATAATTTTCCCTCACAGGCCAAGTAGCAGTTGGGAACGAGATTTCCAAGAGGCAAAGGAGGTGGAACTCTAAAAACCTTAAAGTTCCTGAATCTCAAAGCAACACTGCATCATCTACTATACCTAAGGACACAGTACCATCTACTACTTTGAAACGCAACTTCTCTGGATCTGAGACTACAGCTAGTGAGGATGCACCTAAGGAACGTGCTGGTGAGTTGTCATGGTTCTTTAATCTAATATTTAATGTCTCTAGTATTGATAGTTTCAGCACCGGAATCTCCTCACTTTCCTCTTCATTTGACAGTTCCACCATCATCAAAGCCTCCTACTAATTCTCTAAGAGTTGATCGTTTTCTGCGTCCATTTACCCTAAAAGCTGTGCAAGATCTTCTTGGGAAAACTGGTACTGTCACTAGTTTCTGGATGGACCACATTAAGACCCACTGTTATGTCACTGTAAGTCCTCTCTCTCTCTCTCTGCGCGCGTGCGCATGTGTTTGCGCATGTTTGCACATATAAGGATGGAACTATATTCTTTGGCACTATTTGATTTAGCAATAGGAGAATATATTTTTTATATTGCTTATCTATAAAATATAAAATAGTAAAAAGGAGGGGGGTGGGGGGTGGTATATCCAGGGCGTACTAAATACAGTAAATATCATAAAGACAGATGTAGTAGAAGTTGCAAATTGGATGGTACACACCTTGATTTTGAAAGATATGGCACTAAAAGTTATAGAGCTGGTCGTCTTTCATATGGAGTCATTGAAGCAGTAATATAGTTGTCAAATTGAGATACGTATTGTTTACCATTTTTTTATTTTTTCAAATTGTGTATCGTATTGTATCGAGTATCGTAAAATATTTAACGTATTTAAAAATAGATCAAAAATATATATACATTGGATATAATACAAACATATTACAAGAATAAAATATTAAAAAGTGTTAATTAATAACATTATGAAAATATGGTTCTCAAAA
The DNA here is from genome assembly GCA_032270985.1 of Heliamphora pulchella. Taxonomy (NCBI): domain Eukaryota; kingdom Viridiplantae; phylum Streptophyta; class Magnoliopsida; order Ericales; family Sarraceniaceae; genus Heliamphora; species Heliamphora pulchella. The sequence continues at coordinate 12,260,632 of JAULJZ010000022.1, read as the reverse complement.
ATAAAAATATACGTTAATCAATACATAATACATCTGAAATACAATAAGAA
>JAULJZ010000022.1:12232286-12244543 GCA_032270985.1 Heliamphora pulchella | reverse complement strand
TTTTCAAGTGTCAAAAGTTTGAAGATAGATTGTTTTTTGATATGGATATATTTTATATAATAAGAAAGACTAACCACAATAAAATATAAATAGTCGAGTCAAGTAATTGAGCACGCCAACCCGATAATATGGCTTAAAGTTTCCTTCCTTAAATCATGCCTAAAATGATGCGGAGAAATCATGTCTAAAGTGGTGCTCATAATCTCGCCTATAATTATCATGATTGGCTAATATCAGGAGAAAGTCATTCAAAATATTTGTCTTACCTTTTCCTATATAAAGAGATCATCTGTAAATGAGTAAAGACCAAAACTTATATTCTCTCCATAATTATATTTTTTTTAGAAAATTATATTCTGACTTAACTATCGAAGGGGATTGAACTAACGCCCCCACCGGTGTTAGTTCTAGTCCTTTACCTTTTCAGGTCTGGCTAGAAAGAGCGCAAAAGGCAACATCTCGATCAGCCCCCTTGGATCTACCTTTGAGGTATCATCATTTTTAATGTAATCATCATGTATAATATAAAAATTGTGTACTGAAAATTGAATGTTGAATTATAATTTGAAACATATGTATGATTTGTATTTATAATAAAATTGTTTGTTTTTCTCTATTTTAATGAACTATTTTCTTTGTTGCCTAAAAAATATAAAATCATCCTCGGCTAAAATTAAAATAGTTTTTCATTTATCCTTTCTTTTGAGATTTCTAAGTAGATATTTTCAAAATTGCTCAGGTGGCCAATATTCTAGGTGGGTGTTTGGCAATGTTTTTTGTTGTAGCTTTTAGCTTTTTACTATTAATTTTAATTATAAACTATAATTTTTTTTTAAATATTTACAACTTCTACTACAAATTATAATTATTATTTTTTATTTTAACTACAAGTTACAATATTTACCAAACACTTGCAACTTTTGTTACAAGCTAGAATCTATAAGCTACTAGTTTTAGCATTGTCAAACACCAAACTCAAAAATGAAAAAAAAGTTGGGAGAAAATGTTTTAGATGAGCTGTCTCTATGACAATCAATTCATTGGTGGATTGTTCAATCTGATTCATTCAAGATGAATCTGTATTTGGTGAACTAGGATTCAAGTCTTAAAAAGAAATTGGTATTGGGATAAAATTGAAATGTTTAAATTGCCACTTAATAAATGTCTACTTATCATTTATGTCTAAATGACAAGTTGCCAAGTCTAAAAGTTATTAAATTTTAAGCAGTAGATTTCACGTTTCTAAAAAATTACTAACTTTTTAAAAAATAAAAATTCATGAAAAAATCTATGCATTCCAAACACTTCCAATGTTTTTTTCGAGTAAAATGACTATAATACATTTAATTTAAAATAAACTATACTCTCAAAAACAAAAAATCAAAAAACCGTACCAATACTTTGAATATTATATTTTAAACGCAAAATCGAAAGATATTTTAGACATTTAATAAAAAAATTACCATAAACAGTTCGCTCAAATAATTTAACTTTTTTTTTCTTTTATTTTTTTCCCCTAAAAAAGTTAAACATCCCAAATAGGGGCTTAGATACTACTTTAAAGAGTAATAGATCAAGTGTAAAGAAAAATATAGACAATTTATGATAAACATACAAGGGTTTTAAAGAGTATTAGATTAGAATAAAGTATAAGAATTTGATTGGTAATTAATTTAAAAGTTAATTTTTTTTCTTTTGTGTTTATAATTAAAAGACTAAATTAAGTTCAACATAAATTGTTAGATAATCTTTTATATTCCCAAAAGAATTTGCATTATCTTAAATAATGAATTGAAGCGATCTATTTCAACTAATTTTTGGCTTAAAATGGCTCACCTTGATGATACAAGCCATTCTTTTTACTGTTCTCACAATATATATTAAAAGTGGTCTCTAGAAAAGTTGATTTTGTCTGTGAAATACCCCAACTTGATCGAGATTGAAATACTTACCCCATCCCTTTACCCCTTGGACTATGATAGTAAAAGAATTTCTAAGATAATAAAGTATATATATAATTTATGTAAAAAATTAAGTTAATTGGATATCATCAACTCTCTAAACAAATCATATTTTTTGTTAAAAGAATAAAAAGGTGTCTGAATTTCACTGTTTATTTTTTCTTTAATACAAATGTGATTTGTTCGATGCATGAAAATAGTCTTTTGTGAATGTAATGCATACTAAGATCTATCGTGGTCTGTGTCCCTCCCTGGACTCTGCATACGCGTGAGTTTCGTGCACCAGGCTACCCCTTTACAAATGTAATTTGTTAAGATATTTAACAATATCCGATCAAACTCATGTAAATCCACAGTCTTTAGAATTTTTTAAAAAGTTAAATTGATGTGGCTAAAATTTAATAACATGATAAACTAAAAATCTATTCCAAGTCAAATAGAATTTGAGTTAAAATTTCCAATAATCTCTAACTTGGTGAGAATCCGTGTCCCGAACAAATCAATATACCAATACCACCACTAAATGCACTGAAAGTGTTCAAATTTTTGAATCAAATAAATCAACAAATAAACTATGCATCCAAATGCGCTTTATGGCACTAAATTCACTTGGGGTGACCAAAATTTTAAATCAGGCATATTGACAGATTAATGTTGTCACAAAATGCGTCTTGAAACGCCAAATTGCACACAAATGTACTAAATTCTAAAAATTAACAAAAACGAATAGATGCATAGATCTCGTCTAGACAAAAATGAACCGGGTGGAGCGGCTACTCAAATTACCAAATTTTTTCAAGTTCAAACTGTATTAAAACTTGACCCAAATAACACATTTTGTCATACAAACTGTCAGCTAATCCTCTACCAACAAATGCTACTAGATAACTAACACAAAATTCATCTATAAACAAACTTTATCTGAGGACAAATTTTATCTAAGAACAAACTCCATCTGAAGATCAAACTTCTCATGATGAACAAAATAAATTTCACTAGACGAACAAAATAAACTGTATCTTCTACAAAACCCCCAAACTTTTGACTTGTTCGGATGATTCAAATAGACAATCAATCGAATATAAATTAATGATACAAAAACCAACTCAAACCCAATAAACAGAACTCTTAGCGGATGCAACTATCAAAATTTCAAGTTCCACCACAAACAATATTCAGCGCTTGAATGAAACTAAAACGATTGCTTTTTACGCTCTAATAATGTAAAACAAAATTTTAAAAGATGAACTGATTAAATTTGATGTCGCTGCTGAATCGAAAATGACAAAAAATAATGGGAACCTCTCTGACCTGATCAAAAAGGCTAACAAAAATAATGAACCGACCAAAAAATATAAAAAAAATAAGAGAATTTAACCTTTTGGATAGAACTAACGTGTGGAACGCTAATCAGAGAAGATTGTGTACAGATCACGGAGCAGAGCTTTTTTCTCGCTGAATCAAATCAGTAATCAAGCGGTGCGTAGCTAGCAATTCTTCAATAAGAGACTAAGAATTCGTTTGTCATACCACAAATATAGTAAAACTTAATTGGAGTGTGCGGGAGCGTCTAAACTCGATTTTTAATGTATAATATACCGTTGAAATTGTTTTGACGAGACGAAACTTCTGATACATTTAAATGGGATTTTTGATCACTTCAAGTTCTGGGCAGAAAACAAAAGACCAGTTTTAACAAAAACTCTGATACTACTTGTTGTGCAAGAAAATCTAGAATAATCATAAATAAATCACAAAGAGACAAATTTTACGTGGTTCAGCAGTTTACCTACGTCTATAGGTGGCAAAAATTCAATATATAGAAAAGATATTACAAATCACTCTATTTTTACAAATTTTCTCTCAAACAACTTGCACACACTAATTATCTGAATATACAATTATATTTATATGAGAAAAATAGAGACTTAATCTAATTCTACTTGTGCTAATCAAGTTCAATACTAATTAAATTTGGACAAATTCAGTCTTTAGAACTCTATAAAAAGTCAAACCGATGTGACTAAAATTTAGTAACATGATAGACTAGAAGTTTATCACAACTCAAACAAAATTTGAGTCAAAATTTTAAACATAAATAAGGTATTAAGTAGAGTTATTACTGTATTTTAGAATGAAATAAAAGTTTGAATAGAGTATTCTAGAAATTAATTGTGTGATTTGGCTTTGAATCTTTTAATTTTTTTGCATTTTTGCCAAGTGAGTTATGTTTACTTCTTTTACGTGTTTAGTAAAAAAATTAAAAAGCTTGAGCTATTAATCAGGATTTAAGAATTAATTTTTTAATTTAATTTTTTTAATTTTTAATTTTTTTGTTTTTACTGAACGAGCTGTGTTAACTTTTTTATATTTTAGCTAAAAAAAAAAAAACTTTAAAACTCGAGTTGTAAATTAACTCTAAATGAACTCTATACTTATAACTTTTACCATTTAAGTGATTATAAATTTCAATCATTAGAGTTCATCCAGTCTATCTAAAAAAATTGTTGTTTTACCTGTACTCATTGAAAAAATAATTACTTATTTACACTTATTCATTATAGACAAAAACCTATTACTATATTGTAATGTTTTTTAATCGAATATTATTGTAATTTATAGTTGTAAAAATGTCAATTAACACATTACGGAAATTTACTGCTTTTTCTTTTATTCATATGCTATTGTTTTTTTGGTACAAATGTGTTTGTCTTACCTAAATTTTGAACTTTTAATTTATTTAGTAAAAAATAAAATTTTAAAAACAAATTGATTTAAAATTTTGTGCTTATAATTCTAAATTAATAAACACAAATTTTACTACTTAAAATTAAAAATTAATTATTTTAATAAATATTTACAATTTTTTATTTAAAATTATAATTAAATCTTATTAATTATAATTTATATTTATTATTTATAAATTTAGACCTCGTTTGAGTGAATGACTTATTTGTTTATTGTAAAATAAACAAAAACAGAAATAAGTAATTTTTGCAGCTGGGTTCCTGCTGTGAGGATGTCGTGAGTTCAAAAAAAATTTATTTGGCATTGTAAAATTTAATTGAAATTATTTATTATGTTAAATTTATTGAATAAGTAATTTTTGTAAAATATTAGATTAATGAAAAATTGTTAGCTATATAAACTTAGATGCATTTGTTTAACAATTTATTCTAAAAATTGTAGGCTAATTAATTTTTTTAAACAAATATACTCTAATTAGATATATAATGATGTCCGATTGAACTGCTTTTTAACCAAAATTATTTATTCAATGAGTTAAATATGATGAATGATCCCAATTAAAATTTGAAATCCCAAATAAAATAATTTTGATCTAACATCACTCTTACTGTGAGTGTCCCCGACTCTTAGGGCCCGATTAGGAATTAGCTTAAAAGTTAATTTTTTTTTTATTTTTAACGAAAAAATTATCATGAGTTCAAAGTAGATTATTTGATTATTTAGCTTTTACGCTAGTTTTTTTTAAGTTGATTGATTAGATAAGAAGCTAGTTTTTTTTTGTTCAAAATGAACAATTTTATTCTTCCCTATATATTTAATATTAATAATTATATATAATTGGTAGTAGTAGTAATAAATAACTTATAAATAAGGAATATTATTGTATTTTAAAAGTGGTAAGAGTTTGAATAAAATATCCAGAGAGTTTGTGTTTTGATTTGATATTTTAATTTTTTAATTATTTTATTTTTTTGTCAAATGAATAATTTTAATTTTTTAGCATTTACGTTTTTAGCTAAAAAGCCAAAAAATAAAGTTGCCAAACGGGCCCTGTTAATTTATACGGCGCTCTCTGCTTGTCGACGGGGGTGCCCTCAGCTTTTTGTCCGAGAAACCAAATGTCATAAGTCAGAACCCACCTTCTGCTTCGATCAGGGCCACTCCTCCTCGCATTCGCCCAGATCTAACTCCCTCACTCCCTTTTCACTCTTCCTTTGTTCTACCACCCACTTCTCCTCAACTACATTTCCTCTAGAACTCCCAAAATCTTGTTTCGTTTCAGTAAAAAAAATAAAAGAAAGATTGTCGTATCTAACCCTTGATTTTTCTCGGAAAATCTTCAGCATTTTGCTCACATTACAATTCCCTGCTGCTTTCTCTGTTGCTCTGGTTATAGAATTTCTTTTCTCTGGATTCGAGTTAGATCTCGAAGCTGAGAAAGTTTCTGCTCAGTTCGGGTGGTTTTTGAGTATTTTTCATCTTTTGTTTTTGGGTGTGAAATGGGGGAGGAGCGTTCGAAGTCAAAAGGATTCTGTGGGTGGTTACTTGTTCTGGTAATTGCGGCCCTCATTGCCGTTGCTATCGTAATTACTGTGAAGAAGAAGACTCATCACTCTGAGCCTAAGTTGGGCCCTGTTCCGGGGCCTCCCGGCGCTGTTGACAAGAAATACGGCGATGCTCTCCAACTTGCAACGCAGTTCTTTGACATCCAAAAGGGTAATTTCCTCATCCTCTTATCTTCACTATTTCGTCTGTTAGATCTATGGCTCATGAATGATGTCCTTGTTTTTTTTCCCCCTAGAACATCACCAAATTAATTTGCCAATTATATTAACTTTCTGTGGAGTATGTAGCCAAAATCAACAATGCCGTATAATGTATAAAACAAATGAACATTATGTAGAAAATCAATGAATGCTTTTCTTGGCTTTATTTGTCCGCCCAAGACAAAACCCCCCTCAAGAACCCTCAATACCCTATTTTATAGGCCTAAGATGGGCTATGATGATCCAAACCGTTCATCTCATAGGGCTACCTACAAAAAATCATCTTAATTGGATATCAATACATACATGAACCAATTATATTTTGTTTAACAAAAGAAACAGTTTAAACTTAACCAACCAATTTTAAATTGAAACGTCTATTTCTTTAAACAAATGCATTTTGTGCATCTAACTATTGATATCCAATGAAGGTGATTTTTACAAATGGTCTTATCTGCCTGATCTAGAACCTGAACAGTTCGGATTATCGTTGTGGGCCCATTTCAGATCTACAAAATAGTGGCTTGAGAGATCTCGTGAGATCTTAGTCTTGAGGTGATCTTTAACCGTGAGAATGAGTACTCTTTTTAAGCTAATGGTACTTGTTTTTTTACTTTAAATGACAGAGGAATGGCAATGCTCAACTGAATGATATCCGTGTTTATTTTTTCCCCCAGAATATAACCAAAATAATTTGCCACTTATTCGAACTTTTTATTGGAGTCTGTAGGCAAAATATGTTTTTCATCTTCTCTCCGCATTTTTTTGCTGTAGATATACATCAATGTTTATGTATACTTCATCACTTCTCAGTTTGTTATATATTCTTCATTGATTTGTTATATATTCATCAATAAATGCTTTTCTGGGTTGTAATTTTTGTGAACTGAAATGGGTACCTTTTTAGGGTTAAGCTCCCCTCCATTTTATTGCTCACTATTTCCATCCATTTTGGGCGCAAAAAATGAAGTTAACTGAACATCATTAAGTATCTGATCCAAATCACATGTGTTTTGAAAAAAAAAAAACGACCATCAAAATGAACGGTTCCGATGATCAAAGTGTGACCGAGGTGGACCACACTCACCCAAAATGGGCAAAAAAATATATATGAGCTTAACCCCTTATTTTAAGCTAATGGGAAGATGGTACTTGTTTTTTTACCTTAAATGACAGAGATGGTAGCCGTGTCAGTTGAAATGGGATACTTGTACGATGTGTTCAGTTGGGCATTGCCATTCTTTCCCTAATCTTCTATAGATTTTGATTTTGGTATGGATTTTGATTTTGGGTGCATATTGTTATCTTGGTCTTGCAGCTGGTAAGTTGGTAGATAATAAAATATCTTGGAGAGGGGATTCAGCTCTTGATGATGGCAGTGAAGCAGGATTAGATCTTTCAAAAGGAATGTATGATGCTGGGGATCATATGAAGTTCGGATTTCCAATGGCTTTCAGTGGCACGGTGTTGTCGTGGGCCATCCTCGAATATGGGGATCAGATGCAAACAGTTAATCAGTTGAACACTGCTCGTGACTCTCTAAAGTGGATCACGGACTACCTTATTAATGCTCATTCTTCGACGAATGTGCTCTATGTGCAGGTTACTCTAATATTGGATTCCTTTAAACTGCTATCATCTATTAGTGAGTCTACATGCTATCATCTATTTGCAGTCATCTTTTGTCCACCTTACTACCTGTCACATTGCTACCATCTGAATAATTTGCATAATTTTTGAAATATGTGATCTAACTGAACTGTAATCTAATGGTATTCTGGCCATGATTTCGTGTTCTCAAGATTACGTTTATTTGTTCAATTTTGACTGCATTAGATTTACTGAAATACTATTGAGCAAGTAGTTGCATGCTGTTATTTAGAAGTATTTGAGAATCCTTGAAAGTGTCTTAATGTTTTCCAGCTTCTCGTGTCAAATAGTGTAATAGCTGTGTGTGGTTGCATGGACATGAAATTATGCTGTTGAGGAAAAATTAATTTCTTTTAAAAAAACGAAAACTGCAAATGGGTGGGTCTTATCTTACACAGTGTATCTGTTGTTGGAACTAGTATTAAAAAACGACAAACTGTCGGTATGTCAAAAACCGAAATTAACTGAATAATGATTCAAATTACAGTATCCAAAAAACTGTGATTAAATTTGGAAATAGAACTACGGTAAATGATTAAAAGAAATCCAGGGACTAAAATATGTTATAAGTATGCTGTGAAATTACTGTTTTAGAAACAGTATCGGTTTGTGAAAACCAGCACTATTTTAGAAATTAGGAAACTGTTTTGTGCAAAAGAAACAGAAATAAAACAATAACCTTAAGTCTGAACAAAACCGGAAAACTAATAAAATGAAACCCGAACAGAAACAGGAAAAAACTATTTTATAAAACAAACAGCAGAACTTTAGATAATTTCTAAAACAGAACAAATAAGATGAATCTGGAATGGAAGAATCAGTACCATATTGAACAAACAGAACAATATTAAAGCTGAATAAAATAAAGCTTACAGAACAGTCAAACTATGCAATCGAGTCCAGTGTTCGACACTGTCTGCTTAAGACAGATTGCGCCCCGTCTCGGTGCTTGCATTGCATCGGGCGTCTGCCTCAAGGATGAAATGATTGTCGTGTGCAGATGTAGCACGACAGTCTGCATACCAACGAACAATGCTGTATCTGAACTTTCTCGGATGAATGGAAAATGCAAAGTATTATTGAATGCAGAATGTCGACAATGGAGGAGATGGGAAACCGAATAATATCAAATGGGTTCTGCAGTAGCCTTTAAATAGGCGCTGTAGGTGGCTGTTCGAAAAGTTCGAACCGATGCGACACCGGTTCGGCCTGGCGGTTGGACCGCCCAACAGGCGCGAACCGGTTCGGAATTACTCCAACAGTCCCGAACCCGTCCAATGGTTCGGAAACAATGGTAACGATTATTTAAAATTTAAATAATTTAAATTTTAAATTCGAAAATTTAATAAAATAAATTTTTTGCAAAAAAATAAGGGTCGATCCGAACTCACAACCCACGGCCCACGGCGGCGGCGGCGGCACGCGCATGTGGGATTTGGGTCGAACCCATCGTTAGGTAGGTCCTCTTCCGTTCACAAAACTGTGTACTCCCAATGGTACACTCCTTAAGCTCAACTTGGCTTATATAAGTTACTCACCCATGTTTCTTCCAACCAATGTGGGATTGAAAACTTCTTTATACTTACTTGGACATCCACCATTTCCTCTCCCAACCAATGTGGGATAGAGCTTAGTTATCATTATTTTTTCAACTTTAATGTCACACTTTTAGAGTTAATTTTTATTCATCCATTAATGGTTTTGAATGCTACATAATACATGATTACTCTACTTATGGAGATAAACAAATTAGAATTTGAAATCATCAAAAAAGATTAATTCAATACAAAGATAATTAGCTTCAAAGTTAGCTAAAAATCATGTTCTAATTTTTTCAAAATTCATTTTTTTCCAACAATCCCGCACATGAATGGAATTTGACGGAAAAAAAGATGCAACAAGATGCAAACACAGAAAAAGTTAAATAAGAAAAATTCTGCATAGGATAGGTAGCTTTTGGTTTTGAACATTCCCTTGTGAAAAACTATCGAATTTACTAGTTAATCAGTGGACGCGATACCTTGAACTGTTCAGCAGTTTGTGTAAGTCAAGACAATAGAATTCACACAGAATTTTTCTAAACACAGCTAGGTTCTCACGGTTGTGCCCATTTTGGCCCTGGACAAATCCTGGTTTCATGAGTGCTGTTAAAGAATGTAACTTTAGCATTCTCACAGAAGTGGCTCCTTCTCACTCTTATAGATAATTTTTATTAAGAGTATTCTACTATACTCTATTTGAATTTCAAGGTATAAAAATCATTAAAAGCATAGCTTAACTTAATAATGCTACATGTATCACTGTACTATCATAGGAATGGGTATGAGATTTTATCTCCACAGTGATGACACTGAGTCACACACAATTCGGTTGTCCATTTGAACTTAGATCTTGGGATCTCCAGTCAGTTAGGTTGGGTTGCCATTGAGCTGACTCTTAATTCATAGGCTATAAGCCCATTCCTTTCGATAAACTACTAACTTGCTCTCCGCTTAAGCCTTTAGTTAACGGATCCACTATATTGGCTTTAGATTTTATATATTCAATGAAAATTATTCCACTCGAGAGTAAGTGTTTCACGGTATTGTGTCTGCGACGTAGATGTCGAGACTTACCGTTATAGATATTATTATGTGCTTTAGCCATTGCTGATTGACAATCGCAATGTATGCAGATGGCTGGCACATGCTTAGGCTACATAGGGATGTTTTCTAAAAATTGACGAAGCTACTCAGCTTCCTCTCCAGCTTTGTCCAAAGTTATAAATTCAGACTCCATTGTGGATCTCGCTATACACATTTGTTTAGACGATTTTCATGACACAGCTGCTCCACCCAAAGTGAATACATATCTGCTAGTAGATTTTGAGTCATTAGTATCAGATATCCCATTAGCATCACCGTACCCTTCCAGTACAGTTGGATATTGAGTGTAGTACAACTCATAGTTTTAGGTGTATCTCAAATATTTAAGTACCCTTATGATTGCCTACCAATGGTCAGTTCTAAGGTGACTAGTATACCTGCTCAATTTGCTCATAGCATATGCCAAGTCAGGTCTCATACAATTCATTAAGTACAAGAGACTCCCAATGATACGAGAATATTTCAATTGTGATATGTCTTTATCTGTATTTTTAGATAAATGTAGATTTATATCTATAGGTGTCCTGGCAATGTGGGTATCTCCCTTATCAAATTTCTTAAGAATTTTCCCAACATAATGGGACTGAGATAACGCATATCCATCAGATGTTTTAGTGATTTTCATCCCTAATATAACATCTGCTATTCCCATATCTTTCATGTCAAACTTCTTGTTCAACATATTCTTGGTAGTTTTAATCATAAAATTATTACTATCTAAGATTAGTATGTCATCAACATACAAACAAATAATGACATAACATTTGTCAGTGTCTTTCACATAGACACATTTGTTACACTCATTTATTTTGAAACCATTTGACAGCATTACACTATCAATTTTTTCATGTCATTGTTTAGGTGCTTATTTTAATCCGTAAAGGGACTTAACAAGTTTACAAACCTTCTTCTCATGTTCCGGAGCTTTAAAACCCTCAGGTTGTTCCATGTAGATTTTTTTAAGTAAATCTCCATTTAAGAAGATTGTCTTAACATCCATTTGATATATTTCTAGATCAAATAATGATGCAATAGAACTCAACATCCTAATGGATGTTATTCTGGTCACATACGAGTAAGTATCAAAATAGTCCACCCCTTCAGTTTGCCTGTATCCCTTTATTACAAGCCTCGCCTTGTATTTCTCAATTGATCCATCTGCTCTCATTTTTCTTTTGAATATTTATTTATATCCAAGAGGTTTACAACCAGGTGAAAGATCTATCAGTTCCCAAATATAATTTTGTTAGATAAATTCAATTTCACTATTGATTTTCTCTTTCTACAAAGGTGCATCTGGGGAGGACATGCGACCTTAAAAGTTTGAGGCTCTTTTTCTATAGAAAGATATTAGAAAATCTGGATAAAATGATCTAGATGTTCTAGCTCGTTTACTATGTCTAGGTCTATCATCCTCTCTCAATCCTTGGTCTCTATCTTTCACTTGGCTACTGTCTACAGCAGTTTCATAAGTTCTTTTAAAAGAA
>JAULJZ010000022.1:12204646-12207104 GCA_032270985.1 Heliamphora pulchella | reverse complement strand
CAACTAAGATTACTGCCATTGGATCTCTTAACTGAATATTGGAGAGATATCTATGATGTCAAACTTATTATACAATCCTTCTTATAGGTAAGTTAAGAATATTCAAACTCGAGCCTCTTTGTTGGGGGAACGTGACATTAGTTGCTTGGGTGTCCGCTATGGGGTGACTTCAAACTTATAACCCATGCTGGCATGAACTAAAAGAGTACATGATTCAAATGTGCCAGCACGATGCTGGTCTGAGTGTGTGCACTGGGTGGAGCATAGAATTCCTTTAGCGGCGATATTTCAGATGTTTATAAAGTTCTTTTGTTACTGTGTTTTTAATTGGGATTTTGGAATCATTTCCTATTGTACATTTCATAGTAATGTATAGAATAATTGCCTGATGTATTGGAATTCCTCAACTAAGGTAGATGACTTGACTAAGGAGATTTATATTAAATTTTTTGATTGGCAAGGATATTTGTATTAATTAGGTCTTATGATTCTGTTTTCTGTTACTTGGATTATTCAATGGACTTATTAAGTTTTCTTTCTTATTAAAAAAGGTACTCTATTAGGTTTTCGATATGACAGATTCAACTCAACTCCTCCCTCCATTTTCGTCCCTTAAATGGAAATTAAGAGGATCTTGTCTAATATATACTTCTTCATCCCCCAATGCTTATAACTAAATTTCCATTTTAAGGTCCCTTATTTGACTTGGGAACATATGAATGCTTATCTTTTTTCATATTTTATGCATTTTTCCTTTTTTGTAGACAATAAATACATGTTCTTTGGTTCATGCACTTCTGCTTCTATTAAGCTATGTGCTTATTAGTTCTTGAATGGCTCATTTGTTAAGTGACTACGAAGCATGCCATGTGGTATGATCCACATGTTGTCCATGTTCAGATATTTCAGGTTGTAATGTGTTGATATAAACGCTCTCCTGGTTAGCGTTCAAGTTCTCTCATCGACTAAGCTATGTTCCTATACTTGGAGAAATTCACTCGTATATGTAGCTGCATTAGTAGTTGGAAATGGAATATTGCAAGTGGTGCTGCATTTAGGCATTTTGCATGTAATTGGGATTCCAGATTTTGTATTGGTGCCTTAAGGCAAGAATTGGATAAGGAAGTCACGGGATAGCTGTAGAGTGGGCCCTCTTGATGGCTTTAGGTGGTTTAGTAATTGCATCTTACCCTGTATTACTAAAAAGCGCTCATCCTAGCAATTTATGTTTGAAACGCACGTTTCAAAAATGGTAAACTTTCATTTCAAAACAGTGAATTTAATAATCCAAAGTGCTCCTATTTATTTCCTAAACATTTTCCGTAGAAGAAAAAATCAAACGTAATAATTTAAAGCCTAGGGAAAGTGGAACTTTGATAAAATGAAAGTTTGGATTATTACATTTGATAAAAATCAAATGTAAAAGAAATTGGTTATAATGCTTCTTAGATATGTGTTTTATTTTACAGGAATCATTTGAAATAATACTCCGTTTTATGTGATGATTATCGCGTGAACCAAGTACATTCAATATTGCAATCTATAGAAGCCTACCACTATCGAATTACAATTTTGGGCATGCGGCTTATCTCATTCCCATACCCATTCGTTCCTCGTACCAGAAAGATTTGCGTACCAGAAAGATTTGCATTCTGGGTAACATAGATCTTAGCTTTAGAAACCTTTTGAAGCACTTGCTTTAATGCCCTCAGTTATTGTTGCTGTAGGTAGGGTTTTTGAATTTTGATTTTACGCTTGTTAGCTCTGTGGAAATTATTCAAACCAGAAGTGCATGCCAGATAGACACAATTTGAAGAATTATAGTATGACCTTTTCTCGTCGACATGGTTTGATATTTCTGTTTTAAAATGAGTGCCTCTTGGTTATATGCTTGAACAATTGCTGCATATTATGCAGGAATCAGATTTTGTGCCTTTGGAGTAAAGATGTTAGCCGTGTTTTGCCTCTGACAGAGTGTGGAGTCACTGCTAGTCCTTTAGTGAATGAATCACAGCGTGCTTCTCTAACCAGGGAGATATATGCATTTCTTGACCAAAGTGTAAGTTTGAAACTTCAATTGCTGATATTTTGTATCTTCTTCACCTTTTTGTTTGTCAATGGCATAATTGTCAAATTGTGAATCGAATCATGAATCGAGATCTTGATTTTGTTAATCGTGAATTGAATCGAGAATCATAAGGTTCAACATAAATTATAACTATGATGCTAAACACTTCATAAGTATGAAATAAAATAAATAAAACAAATATTAACATAAATTATACAATATGAACATGATTACATGATTTTGTAGGAAATATATTTACTTTCATCACATGTGATTTTGGCTCAAATATAACCCCCCATAAGATTTCTTAAAAAATCATATTATGCTCTCTTTTAAAATTCATAAAATAGACCAAAAAAATCTCAGAGAGAATAGAATAATAGAATATAG
>JAULJZ010000022.1:12192146-12199646 GCA_032270985.1 Heliamphora pulchella | reverse complement strand
TCTTACATTGCAGGCATATGCATCTTCTGAAGCCAAATGTAGCACATCATTACCGCTTCCTAAGATATTGTCATTCCACAAATTTGCTAGACGTGAACAATACGCGCAAATGGATGAGTCTGATATTAGAAGGAAGTGGTCGAGCGGGGCTTTAGCAAGGCAGGATTGTATATCAGAAATAGATTCTAGGAATTGCAGAGTTAGGGATTGGTCTGTTGATTTTTCTGCTGCCTGTGCTAACCTTGACAATTCAAAAATGTCAGTTGATAACCTCTCACAGCGGAGCCATTCAAATGAGATTGCATGCCAGTTGAACTTCAGAGAGCAGTCAGCCGAAAGTGCAGCTGAAGACAGCAGCATATTTACCAAAGCATGGGTTGATGCTGACGGTAGCATTGGGGTGAAGGACTATAATGCCATTGACAGATGGCAATCTCAAGCAGCTGCTGCTGAGTCCGATTTCTTCCATCGAACTATGCAGATTAGGGATGAGGAGGATTCAAACATGAACTCAAAACCACCTTCCTGGAAACATGAACAATTAGCAAATGAGTGTTCTGTTTCTCAAGTTACAGTAAACAAAGAGTTGGTTGGAAATCAACCTAGAGGAGCAGAGCATATTAAACAGGCTGTTGTGGATTATGTTGCATCATTGCTCATGCCTCTTTATAAAGCAAAGAAAATTGACAAGGAAGGATACAAGTCGATCATGAAGAAAACTGCGACTAAGGTCATTATCATTGCCGCCATTTACTTCTTCGTGTTATTTTTAAGTATATGTAATGCTATTTTGATCCTGTACTGGCAATCCATAGTTTCGTTGCTTTCATGGCAGTACAAAGCAGAACTTGCATAGCTGCTTTCAAAAGCCAGGAAGCACAATTTCAGGCTACTGCTGTCATTCATTTTATTGTGTTCCCAATTTCAGGTCATGGAGCAGACCACGGATGCAGAGAAAGCCATGGCAGTTTATGAGTTTCTTGATTTCAAGCGCAAAAATAAGGTTTGCACTTACTTTATTTATGTTTATGTATTAACTTCCAATCTTTTTCTTGCGTTTTCCATGGTAATTTTGTTTCTGCAAACATGGTATTTTCAAGTAGGCTATATTCTTTTTGCTTTGGAAATCAGTTTTTGGCTGCGACCACCTTCCTTCCTTGGGGTTGGTTTGCTCACCATTCTGTTGCTTAAAACTTTTCCCATGATTTTGTACAATTTCCCCAAATTTTGTAGTTGTTTGACACTTTTCCATAACACAAAGAGAAGCACGTTTTCCAACGTAGGCTTTTCATCTTTTACCAACCTTGTAATTATCACCATCCTACAGTCTGATATTTCAACAAGTGAAGCCTTAATGGTGTCTAATAGGCTAATAATGGTAAATATCTTTCTGTCTCAACATGCCTTCCCTGAATGTTTATTGGTTTGTTCAATTATTTGGATTTTGCAATAAGCAGATTCGGTCCTTTGTGGACAAGTTGATTGAGAGACACATGGCGATGAAACCAGTTGTGAAACCTTGATGGTCTTGAGGACAAACTGGTCACATTTTCTGATGTCTTCTTTGCAAGAATCGCTGAAGACTGTTCCAGCAATGAACTGATGGAAGGGAAACGCCAGAATGTGGCTTTGGACCAAGTCCATCCACTAAATTGCTGCTCTACGCTGAAGCATCTGTTCTACTGCCAGTGATTGGGAAAGAGCTGCATAAAAAAAAGAGGGGGAGGGTTTTCTGTAAGCATGTGAATTTAAATATGCTTGGTTGGGCCTTCCCAACTTTTTGGTGCCTTCTCACAATTTCTGTCGGAAATTGATTACAGGAACATTTTTAGGTTTAACTACCGCTCTTTGCATCTCAAATGCTCTTGATGCAATTTCTATAGTTTTTGGTACCTGCATTATAGGCATCAATTTGGTTTGAAGATGAAATCTGGTTACTTCATGGATTCATCGTAAATTAAGGTTGTATTTTTAGGATAGAAATTCAAGACCATTTTTTTTTGTTTAGGGTTCTCCATTGCTTAGACATAGCCTTTTTTTTTCCAACCTTTTCATTCGGTTAATGACAATGTGTACAGCTTAGAATTTTTTGGGTTTCAACAAACATACAGAGCAGTTTTTCTTATTCAGAAGTATTGTATGTTTTTCTAATTTCTGATAGCTGAATACCAAATTTTAGATTCTCTTCAGTTGCCAAAATCCCAGCCAGTGAATCTTCACTTTTGTGCTCTCTCTCTCTCTCTCTCTCTTTCTCTCTCTCTCGTGCGTGTGTGTTTGCGTGCGCACTCAAACATGCAAAAGTGCACTTGTTCCGAGCTTGCATTAGTGTTTAATTGTTTGTCTCTGTCAGTGTTTGTAAAGGTTAAAATCTACTTTGGAACAGCTATGCACAGCATTTGAGCAACGAGTTCTCCAGGTATCGTTTTAATTGCTTACCAATATTTATTTCTTCTTGAATAAGACAGTTGCTTGTGTTTATTTCAGCTTCTGTATGCGTGGATGATGCAGTTCACATTATTGCCTCTCAACTCCATCGATGTTAAATTGAAATATTGGAATATGGAATCCCGCTCTGAATGCAAATTCTGAACTTTGAAAACTGTTACTAGCAGTCATTAAACCAATCGAAAATCCTGAAACGGCACCTTCCTTCCATCATAATTGCCTTAGCTTATGCCTCATTTTTTTTTTCTTTTACTGTTGTCAGGTCTGCAGGAAGTATATTAGGGGCATCTTGCCAATGAAAGGTATGCCCCGCTGCCTCTGCTCTTTCAAACTTTTTCACATGTTGGGTTGCAGCTCGAGTCTGATATTATTTTGCACACACACATGTTGGGTTTCGACTACGAGTTTCATATGGTGTTGACATTATAAGTTCATGCTATGAGAATACCTTGATTAGTAGGTTAACTGTGGATATGCAAGAGGATAGTGACAGTGTTTGGTGTAGTTGAAATTATAAATTTGTAGATTATAGTTGAAAATATATTATTATGATTTTAAGCAGAAATAACAAGTATTTGTTAAAGTTATGAACTTTTATAGCTTTGATAGTAGAATTTGTGTTTGTTGATTTAGAATCAGAAGTTACAAGCAAAAAGCTATAAACACATTTGTATGAATATTCTTAATTTTTTGTTGAGTTATAAACTAAAAGATAAGCTCAGTGATTGACACGAAAAGTTTCTTGATTTGTACAAATTTGGTACTTTAGTTTTGATTTTACAGCAGCGAAGCCTCCGAATTTTTTTACCCAATAGATAAAAAATGGTCACATTTCAGCGATGCTTGATGTGTAGTAGAACTTCTGGTATTTGTTATGATTTCCGTGCCCATTTCAATGATTCTCCGATACCATTTGAATGATTCTGCAAGTGAAGAGCGAGTGGGGAACATTTGTTTCTTTCGCATTTCAACATGTTTTGATTATTTTGCCGTTGTCATGATCTAAAGGTGAACTGATTCAACAGAATTGCTGCATCTAAATCTGTTACTTCCTTCCAGTGACCCATTTTCCCTTGCTATGTTTAGTGCTCCATTTAAACCTAATCTCTCGCCCCTTATCCCCTGCTCTTCTCCCCGCTTGTTTTCTCCTCCATTTCAGGGATAAGAAAAAAAAAACTTCACGGGGAAATTATTAGATACTTCTGGAGTATAATGTGGTCTTTCTTACATGGTATTCTCGACAAATGAAAATATTCGATGCACACTAAATGAGTCGCCCTTTGTATCTCACCTACCCGACAATAGTAGTCAACATTGTTTCATCTTGAGTGTTTTTTCCTACATCATTGAGTGGGAGCACTACATAAGTAACGTCACATGGTGCTCTGAGATTAACTAATAATTAATCTGTTTTACTAGAGGAATACGTTTAAGTATCAAATGCAATGTCTTATGATTAAGTTAGCGTCTTTTGGATGGGGTACTCCATTACTAGGAGTGATCTATAAGTTATTAAGTTCAAGGTTTATTATCATACATGTGTGTGTGTGTGTGTATAAAAGATATTTTACGAACAATCCTTGAATTTCAGTTGCGATTTATGAGATGTTTCTGTAAGCAATCTTCTGACATTTGTAGACAAGAGGTAATACAAGGGGCCATATAGAGTTCACCCCCATAACAAATAGACAAGTTTTATTTCTCAACTAACTTGGGCTTGGGGTTTCACTTTAGAAATATGCTAATTGAATAAATAGATTTTGACCGCTTAGAGTCAAGATTTTAACCCTTAAAGAGTTTAGATTGTCACTGTTAACATTCTGTTGTTTATGTTTAATTATAACAACTCCGGCGATATGACGGTTGCTTTTGTCAAAATAATAAACTTTTACTGGTCAGAGTTAAATTTTTACCGGTCAAAATTTATTATTATCAACTGCCTAGTGTGCGATCGTTAGCAGGGATCATCATTTTATACCTTTAGAAGAACCTAGCCTTTGTTTTAGGTGTCTTTACGAGTTGGTTTTTTCTTTTGGCGGCTTATTTCTTCTTTTGAGTCTTGGTACAAGATCTCCATCGGCTACTAAATTTCATGAATTTATTTATAATAAAAATACTCATGCCTGTTCTTCGCAAGGTGCCCGGTCTTGCGGTCTCCCTCATTGCTAGCTTTTGTTTGTAGATCAAACATGACTCAAGATCAGCGAAGATTTGACTGAAACAGTCCTCCATTGTCTGTAGAGTAGTTTGGTTGCAGCCATTGGGGAGTCAAATGAATATGGCACAGCTCAGTTGTCGTTAAAACTTGAAAATTAAAATTCATCAGTGACAAATAGTCAAAATAGTCATACACTGACCCATATTAGACATAAACTTGTACCTAAATATGTACACTTATATTTAAGGGATGTGACATTTGTCTCTATTGGCATTGATAGGGACGAGATTATAGTCACAAAGATGAGTCTCTGTAAACAAAGTCACGAGTAGAAAAACCTCCCAAGTATTAAAGATGTGATTTGGTTCTAACAAAGATGTGCACGTATTATGTGAAAAATGTAAGACAACAAATGATAGTCTATGGTTAAAAACACAACTCACTCCAAAAAAAAAAAAAACCTCCCGAGTTAAAGCCTTATCATTAAGATTTTGCGCCAAACAAGTCTCTAAGCTGGTAAAATTTTCTTGTTTTTTAAACTTTTTCAATACGTCGCCTTTTCATGTAATGCCCTTGTAGTATGTTTGGGGCTTCCATAAGAGTTGAACTAGATTGAATATAGCTATTCAATCTAAGATAGTCATGTTATCGAATATGAGATTATTAGAAATATATTATATCTTATCATGGGTTTATAGTAAATTCAATTTATTTTTTTGCCAATTCACTACACCATTTGAAGTGAAAATATGTTCTCTCTTTTCTTATACCACTTTTAATTTGGTATAAACTTGTATAATGTTCATTGTATAAGGATAATGTGACTATTTAATGTCACTTTCATATCATTCATAGTACAAGTCACATTGGTATAAACATGGTATAACAAAATCACTCTAAATACGGTTTAAGAGTAGATATATAGACATATATAATGTTTTATATAATCCAATACATTTTTATCGCAATGCTATTTAAACCTGTGGTCTGTAAAATTGTCTTTTTGTCTTTTTGAGATTGGAAGTTAGCGGAGTTGTATGTTAAATTATTCGGGAGGGTCCATTAATTTGAATTCTAACACCTCACCATTGAAAATCAAAGAAAAGGAACTGGTGATCAAGAAGTATCTGTTTGTGTAAGCTCTGGGGTGAAAAAAATTTCATGGCGGACTCTTCATTATAGAGATGGCAGAGCCATGCGCGACGATCGGATCCAGATCGTGGGATTGCGGGAACTTTTAGATGTACGTAATTACTGAGAAATATTTATTAATTTAATGTTCTATTTATTTCAATGGAAAATATTTTTATTGGCAAAATACTTGAAAGTGATTTTTTTTCTGTGTTTGGTTGTGTTTTTAAAAATGCTGGTGTTAATAGATGTGGTAATATTAATATTGGTGACAATGGTGGCGTTGGTGATGGTGGTGGTAGGAAATGGTGGTGGTGGTGGGGGTCCATGGTGGCGGATGAGGCAATTGCAGCGGTGGCGGTGATCCCGAATCCGTTGACCCTCCACTTGGATCTCGGACCCTCACGAACCCTCAACCATTGTCGACTCTTGGCGCTTGACCTTGGACCTCCAAATCCTTGAACACGACCCTTAGGCCCAGACTCTAGAACCCGCCCCTAGGCCTCGACCCCTGTCCCTGGCCCCCGACCCTCATCTCAGACCCTCAACCCCTAACTATTGGCATTTGTATCTCTAAAGTTTAAACCCTGAAACTTTACTAGAACCATGAACCTCCGAACCCATACCCTTGGTGCCTAGACTCCATAATTGCACCCCCAACCCTTGCTCTTTGGCTCGTGACCCCATACCCCAACCCTTGACCTCCAATCTCCTAAACCTCCAAACCTCGACTTGTACTTCGAACCGTGAACCACAAAACCCAAACTTTTGATCCTCGGACCCTTGAAAACTTAAAACACCAGAATCCTAACTCTTGACCCCCAAACATAAACAACCGACCCCTTTAACCCTAGACCTCAACTCTCGAACCTCAAATCCCCTAACCCAACGACCTTTAAACCCCAACCCCTAGAACCCTAAACCCCCATACCCAACAACCCAACCTCGACATCGAATTCCTAGACCCAAGCCTCCAATCCTTTGACTCCTCAACCCCTAAACTTTTGAACCATTGAATGCTTGGACCCCTAAACCCTTGAAACCCAACCCTTACCTTAAAACCAAAACATCATAATCTTGACCCTCAAACCCATACACCCAACCCCCCTAAAACCTTGGACTCCGACTATCGAATCCTAGACCCCCGATAACCTCGGGCTCCCAAGCTCCAAAACCTAGACATCCAGATCCTTGAACTCCAACCCCTATCCTGGACTCTCAAATCCTGGAACCCTAGTCCCAAATTCCTAATCATTTGAACCCCCGACCCTCGGTCTTCAATCTTAAATTCTAATCCTGAACTCTGACACCTGGACCACGAACCCAACCCCTAACACCATATCCCTAAACTTGACCCCTAACACCCCATTCTCGGACTGCCTCTCTGTCGAGAGAGGCGGTGGTGGGGTCGCAATAGTGGTGGGATGATGGTGGCGGTGGTGGAATAGTAAGAGTGAAAAATGCTTTTTGCTATAAAAAATGAAAAATGTTTTGCACTAAAATCAATTTTTTCTTTTTTTAAATTTTTATTGTACAAAATATCAAAGAAACAAAAACAAACAGAGCGTAAATATTTATATATTGTGTGCAAATGTAATGAAAATGTGTGGGTATTTGCAGCGCAAAGTTTTTCTATTTTTCAATTACTTTTTTATCTATTAACCCATACAACTCATTCATTTTATTAATTTTAATTTGACTTAGATTATTTTACTTGTAAGTTTAATAAATAATATATTTTTTAAACCTTGTCAATATATTTTTTT
>JAULJZ010000022.1:12172159-12184088 GCA_032270985.1 Heliamphora pulchella | reverse complement strand
AAACAACAATAATGCTGTTTTATATATATATATATATATATATATAACAATAATGCGGTTAGACACTGGAAAAATGTATTACAAGCACGATTGTGAAGCTAGTTTAAAAGTTTAATATTTTTATTAAAAAATTAAAATAAATTTAAAATAGATTATTTAGTAATTTAATTTTTTAATTAATTTTTTGAAATTAATTATTTAAATAAAAAAATATTTTTAAATTTTTTATTTAAAGTGAATAATTTTATCCTTCTATATATTTGATATTAACAATTATATATTATTGATAGTAATTATGAATAAAAAATATTATTATATTTTAATAAAAATTTGAATAGAATAATTAGTGTGCGGGCACTGTGAATATAATTTTATTATAAATTATTGAAATGTATTATGAAATTATAATTTATGCATAAAATTAAAAGATTTACTAAAAATATATTATTTCGTAGTGGTATATTATTATTTTTTTTAGAATGTATTTACCACTATATAAAAGTATGCCTAGGTTTGTAATTGAATCCTTCTTGGCATCTAGTTCGATATTCACTTCCAATGCATGATTTATTATTGATTGATAATAACGAGTATGTTTCCATCATAATTTATAATTTTTTTATTAAATATTTTTTGTCTAAATAGTTTATTATATTTTATAAAAATTTAATAAAAAATAATATATACATTTAAAATGCTCATATTAAATATGCTTAATAATGACAAATGACGTCAATGGTTAGAAGAAGTTGCATGCTTAAGTGGTGGAAAGTTAATGACGATTGCAAGAAATTATTTATGAAATTTTCTATAAATATTAATTTTGTAAGTATTGTAAAGAATCTCTAGACACGACGACAGATTGTCTCCATTTTTTTTTTAATTTTCTTTGTAATTTATTTTACAAGTTCATAAAAGTATATCGTAGTTATTGTAATCGGTTCTCCATCAATGTAATAAAAATTCATTTTTATTGTTTTTCATTGCATTCTCTATGATTTTTCTGAAAAAATCCTTAAACAAGGCAAATGATCTAAAGTAATCGCTTGATACGTTGAAGAATTTTCTCTTCCGAAGGAAATCCATTTGTTTTTTGGTTAACAATTATTGGCACGCCTGGTGGGATATCGTATTAAGTTAGAAGAAATGAAAATGATGGTAGCGGTAAAAAGTGCCATGATTGGCTTCAGATATGGAGCAATATATGCAACAGTTCAGCAAAAGAAAATGACGAGTTTCAACTTGCCACCGTTAAGGGTATATGTAGAGGTTCAAAATCCATCAGTAGTCCCCATAATTGACTACCAACAATAGGTATGTTATTATTCTTATTGTGAGATGTATCATTCTTTATTTTTAGTAGATTATAATTTTCATTACGAGGTATATCATCTCCCATCATCAGTATATTATAATTCTTTTTACGAGGTGTATCATCCCTCATTACAAGTGGATCCTTGTAGGATTGAGCAACTTATATCACATGTTGATTTTTGTAGGAATGAGCAGTCTAAATCACAAATTAATTGTTGTATGTATTGAACAACCTACCATAAGTTAATTTTTGTATGTGTTGAACAACCTGAATAACATAAACTACAGGTTGATTCTCGTAAATTTAAACAACTTAAACCACATGTTGAATCTCGTAGGATTGAACAATCTGTACTAATTGTTCAACAATTTGTAAAAATTTCTCCCGTAGTTGGCTAACAAATAATGACCAATAGAAAAGAAAAAATTGAAAGTGTTCAAGATATGTATAATCTAGGCCTTCAAAAGACTGAGGGCAACTTCATAAGCCAATAATGGCTGAACTAGATTTTATTTTGTTAAGATATAACGCCAGAGAATTGCAAAAAAAGAAAAAGAAAAAATTAATTAAATTTGAAAGAAGACTTTTGCGTTTTCCAAATCGACAAAAATAAAAAGAAAGAAGAAAATTTTCTATCAATATTCTCGATGGAAAAATTCATGTCAAAGTTGAAATTATTCCCACTAGTTCGGAAATGGAATTATATAAAAAAAAAACAGAAGAGGATGTTGGCTTGTCGATTTTGAATTCTTATCGATTTTTATTTTTTATTAATTTTTTTTTGTCGAGTGCAAGTGTCCATTTAAAATGGTTAAGTAGAGGATATAGGCTCTTATTATTTTTGGCTTAAAGTTACCTCTACAATTTAGTAAAATAACTTTTTGCTTATTTAGCCTGAAATAATTTTAAGCAAAAAATTTAACTTAAAACCAGATTGCCAAATGAGACCTTCATTTACGGTTTATCCCCATACATTATGAATTTTGTCAAAATTTTAAAAATGATATTTTTGCACATTACTATATGTAACTCGACTAAAATAATGTCAAATTAAACAATGGGTTATTTATTCATAATTTATTTTACTCTCAAATAAACACCATTCGATACAAAAAAATACTAATAATTTAATTTATAATACTTTATGTATTAGTAATTTAAGTACAGTAATTACTTTATAAAAATAATGTTTTAACCGCACAAGGTATCAAAGGAGTGATAGTTAATACCATTATCAATGTATTTGATTGTTGGAGCTTATACAGGCCTTAATAAGGAGTAGTGCCTTACCCTTTCTTTCTCTATTATATAAAGATGGGTTGAAGCGTAATGACTATACGTCTGTAATGTATTGTATACCATATAATAGATCTTTTGGATTTAACATTTGAGGTATAGAAAGAAAAGTACTTGACTTGAGTTCAGCCATATGCATTAGAAATGCTAGGGGATTGAACCATTTATTTAAGTTTTTTACATATTCAGGGTTAGAGAGTTACGATTTACGAAAAATTCACAGCCGTTCGCTTTTAACTCATTCATCGCCTACATACCCTTTATGCGCCTAGTCATTCTAAAGAACATTTTTTCCTTTAGCTAAATCTGCTGAATCACTTGTGTTAAGATCTTCTATATTCTAGGTCTTATCGTTTCATCATTTGACTTATGTTCTTCATATAGCACTCAGTCCAAATGACTCTATGAAATTACGTTGATATTTCCACATATTATTGATAACATAGAAGACATTTCTATTTTTCTTAGAGAAATCTTTAGAATTACGACTACTTAACTTTCAATTTGTTTTTGACCAGCAAATGAAATGTGAATAACTCATCCTCATCTATTTGAAACAAGAGGCGCTTTCAATTCTATCGGTACTTGAAATAATTTTGTCTTTTTCATATTACTGTATCTCTAGAGTCAACACTTTTATGTGAGGAATTACGGATGAATTCAATCACTTGTTGTCGTTACTCTTCAGTTTTCTGTTAAAGTCTATTTTGTAGAGGTACTCAATTTGGATTAGTGATTGATTTTTAGGTTTCATCATAAACTTTCAATTATGTATATAAATAGTTCAAACTATACTCAAAGGTAGGGCATTTTTCATTTTTATAGGAATTTTTGTACTATAAATAATGGTATCTCTAATTCTAATCCTAGATTGGGGTTTAGACATAAAAGATTTGTGTCGAAAAGCGTTCCACACAAGTAGAAGATTTGTGAACATCGAAAAAATTCATAATTTCATTTGATTAGAATCACTTAATTATGGTATTAGAGAAATGAATAGAGATTCAAACTAGTGACTGATGGGCTCAATTGATAAACTTGCCTCAATATAATGGCGAGATAGATGGGGGTTGTTTGTTCTCCCAACAGCTTATCCATAAAAGTATATAACGCAAGAACAAAGAATTGAGGTTAAACTATTTTTCTATTATGTTCTATCATCTTGATTATTATTGAATAACTAGCTACTCAAAGGCACGTAGAAATTCTTAAATTGGAATACAAATACGAGCTAGATGGGTTCTATCTGTAAGACTCAAATATCGTTTATTTAGTTATTAAAAATATTTATTTGCCCTCACTACACTGGTTGAGCAAAACTTAGGACAACTTTGTTTTTAATTAATTAATTAATTTATTTTTTTTATATTTTGTATTTTTAATTTTATTAATCTATCAATTACTATTTTTTATAATATATTATTTATAATTTTTATTAATATTATTTTGTTAAACTTTAAAAATTATTCTTAAATATTTTCGTTTTATCCACTCTTTACTATATTTTTTAATATTTTTTTTATTTCTGTCCTCGTCAAATAAAAGACAACTATAAGAACTTATTCTGATGCTGTCACCTCGCTTGATTGACATTTCTAACTTCTATTTTAAATTAAATAATAAAAAAATAATAATTAGGTTATCACTCAAATGCCATCCCCTAATTGCAGTGGCCAAAGTCTACTTTACAAGAAGGCAAGGGCGAGAGGGAGGGAGGGAGGGAGGGAGGGAGGGACGTTGAGGGTTTAGTATAGCCAAACACCAATGGAAGCTCTGAGATTCTTGAGCATTGGCGGCGTTTCTACTCCGCGGTTTGCACCACCACTACCCCCACCGAATACCAAGAAGCCTCACAAACTCAACGCCGTCAACGGCGGCGCTAGCAGCATTCCCAACAACTTCTCCGCCAGCAAATGGGCTGATCGCCTCCTCGCCGACTTCCAATTCCTCCCCACCACTGACCCGCCGGACCCTTCCCCTTCCCCTTCCCCGTCCCCTTCTTCTCCCTACGCCGCCGCCAATGCTCTCTTTCCTCCCCTTCCTCCTCCTCACGCCGCCCCTCCCGACCGCCTCGTGTCCATGCCCATCGATTTCTACCGGGTTTTGGGTGCGGAAATGCACTTTCTTGGGGACGGTATCAGAAGAGCCTACGAAGCTAGGGTTTCGAAACCACTCCAGTATGGTTACAGTCAAGACGTTTTGATCAGCCGGAGGGAGATTCTTCAAGCGGCCTGCGAAACTCTGGCAAACCCTAGGTCGAGAAGAGAGTACAATCAAGGCCTCGCCGATGACGAGTTCGATACCATCCTCACTCAGATCCCTTGGGACAAGGTAATGTAGTTCTTTTCTTTTCGCAATTGATGCGTTTCTTTTACAGCTGGTTTGGATTTGGTGGTTTGTAAAGAAAATAAGAGAAATGATTATGTTAACTCACTCTAATTACTTGTTTGGATAAATATAGATGAGAGAAATGGAGAGTAATGGAAAGAAATGGAGAGATTTGGTTACATCTAAAAATCACCGATTTGAATCTCTTCAAAAGTGGAGAGATTCGGAGAGAATAGAAACCACTTAAATGCTTTTGTTTTGTATGGATAGTTTGAACAGTCAGAGTATTGGGTAGTTTGAACACAATGTAGTGAATTTGGGAGTGAACTTGATGGGTTTGCAGGTTCCTGGAGCTTTGTGCGTGTTACAAGAAGCGGGAGAGACTGAGGTGGTTCTTCAAATTGGAGAGAGCTTGTTAAGGGAGAGGTTGCCTAAGTCATTTAAGCAAGATGTTGTCTTGACTATGGCTCTCACTTATGTTGACATGTCGAGGGATGCAATGGCGCTCTCCCCGCCAGATTTCATCAAAGGCTGTGAAGTGCTAGAGAGGGCACTGAAGTTGTTGCAGGTGCTCTTTCTTTCTTTTTCTGTTTATGTTAGTATCCAAGAATGTTGAATTAACGGCCCATCATCCAGCACGAGGTTCTTGGATTCCTGTAATTTTAAAGCTAGTTCTGTTATTTCAAAATGATTTTGGGAGGAGAGAGGATTATTTTATTTTGGGTGGGGGTGGAGGTGGGGGGTGGGGGGTTGAATTGGCTTAAGTAGCTGGATGGAAAAATGAGATATTGTTACTGGCTTACATAACCCAAAGCCCTGGTGTTATGCAATTCTGCGATGGGCTTTTGGATTTTTATTTATTTAAAGTCATACCTCTGGTTGCCAACATCTTAAGATGATGTATCTTTCTTTCTTTGGGCATCGATGGTCGGTTTTTCTGTGACAATATGCATAGTTTTATAAACCTTGTAGGGGTGATATTTTTGTTAACATCCTCTTGGGGGTTCTTGTTTTGATTAGAAGCTTCTGAAGTTGTCTTTAATGAGGTTGATTTCTCTCTCATTGATTTATTGGGAGTAATTTAGCAATGATTTTGTTGTAAAAATACTTTATAGATGATGGACATGTTTGAACCTAAAAAATGTACATGTTTAATGATGAAAGGGAGAGAGAAAGCGGTTGTGAAGGTATGCTTGTGAAAGGGAGAGGTATTGAAGGTGGTGGAATGTAAATAGAGAGGTATTTGTTAGGGTGGGGGTTTCAAATGTAATTCCTATCTCTCATGGTTAGGATTGTGGAAAGGAAATAGTGGTTGGGGTTCTTTTTCTTGTCTTATTCAGTCTGTGTTGGTTAATGGGGAGCAGGTGAGGTTTTAGCTTCATGTTTGATGTGGCGAGGAAAGATGGAAGTACTATATCCGATACTGCTCTCATTGTGATGAATACAATTAATGAGTATCATCTCATGGTAGAGGGAGGCTGTATATTTTGGGTGTTGAAAGAATAATTTTTCGTCATTTAATTAAATGAATGTGTCCATAACATTTTAATCTTGACAATGATCTTGTTGGATTTCTTGTGCACGATTGTGCTTTTCTTGACAACCTTCTTGATCATTTTGGATACGTAGGCAATCCTCAGGGGTACAGTCACGGTTCAAGTGAATCTCAAGTTTTTGCTTAAATTAAAATAAAATCCAATTCAAACTAAAATTGATTGGGTTCATGGCTTGAGGAGATAATTGATGATTGTGAGGTGTGGGAGCTAGTGGAGCTTATGGGATGACTTTATGGCTTTATGCCATTCATCACTTTGTGATGCAAGGGATGCTATTAGATGGGTTAGGTCGAAATTGGAATGCTATTAGATGGATGAAATTGAAAAATGAGCACTTTGAAGCCAAGTCTTTTTATTTTGTGTTGGCGGACCATAGGAGTGGTGCAAATCTTTCAAGGATTCATTTCCTTATAAGGTGGTGCAAGATTTATGGTTGTTGATCCTTGCCACGTTTGATTTGGAGTGGTTGTTCCCTCAAAAAGTGGTTTGTCTTCCTTTTGTTGTTGAAGGGGAGGGCGTGTGGGAAAAAGAAGAAGGAAAACATGGTGTTTGATTTTGTTCGCTTTGATTTGGATAGTGTGGACTGAACACAGTAGGACTTTTGATGGCCAAGAAAAGTCTATTTTCTAGTTAGAGTATATTATTTTCTTTATGGTATAGTTGATTTTCAGGTACTAAAGAGCCAACCCTTAACCGATTTTTGAATTTGATGTATATTTGAGATAGGCCATTTTTCCACGCAGGTTGCACCCTGTGGTGTTCCTTCTATAATTTTTTGTAGCTATTTATGAAAAAAGATGATTAATGATGGCTAGCAGTGCCATTTTTTTTATATGACAACTTGTTTTTGCTGGCTGAAGGTTTGCAATGGGATTTTTGTTGATAAATTAAGTAGGCAATGAATAACAAAATATGCTACCTTAATAGCTTTCTTGTGCTAGCATTCGTAGGTTCCATAAGCATTAGTAATTCCTGATTCTCTTAGTCACTTATGCTTGCAATTTGATAAGAAGAGTCATCTTTTGTTTTTCTGAAGTGAGCAACATTTTTTTTTTGGGACATATTTGCACGTCTGAAGCAAATTTATTTTGACAATAAGATGGAAAGTGTTTGGCGCTTGATTTTAGCTATATAGATTTGGCTTATTTTCCTGTGTGAAGCAAATTTATCTTGTTGATAAGAATGTGCTTTGATGCAGGAGGAAGGTTCCAGTAGCCTTGCACCGGATTTAAAAGCACAAATTGATGAGACATTGGAAGAGATCACCCCACGTTGTGTTCTTGAGCTTCTAGCTTTACCACTTACTGATGAGTACCAAACAAAAAGGAAAGAGGGTCTTCAAGGTGTGCGCAATATTTTGTGGGCTGTTGGAGGAGGGGGTGCATCTGCTGTTTCTGGGGGATATACACGTGAAAATTTCATGAATGAGGCCTTCTTACGTATGACAGCAGCAGAGCAGGTGATTTATCATATATTTTTTTCAAAACCTACCCTTTTTCATTTTTATGATTTTTTCATTGTTTAGTGATTTTCTTTTGTTTTCCTTTTCTTTTCCCTATATTTGTTAAAAGGTTGATCTTTTTGCTGCCACACCAAGTAATATACCAGCGGAAAGTTTTGAAGTGTATGGTGTGGCACTTGCACTTGTTGCTCAGGCCTTTGTGGGTAAGAAACCTCATCTCATTCCAGATGCTGATAACCTGTTTCAACAACTTCAGCAGACTAAGGTTACAGCTCAAGCAACTTCTGTATATGTTTATGCTGCTAGAGAAAGCCGTGAGATGGGTTTCACATTGGAGAGGGCTCTTTGTTCGCTGCTCATAGGAGAGCTTGATGACTGTCGCTCGTGGTTGGGTTTAAATAGTGACAGCTCACCTAATAGAGATTTATCCGTCATGAACTTTGTCTTGGAACATTCCAAGGATGACAAGGAAAACGATTTTCTTCCTGGACTTTGTAAATTGTTGGAGACATGGTTGATGGAAGTGGTTTTTCCTAGGTTCAGGGATACTAAAGATATAACATTCAAGCTTGGAGATTATTATGACGATCCCACAGTTCTGAGATATTTAGAAAGACTGGATGGAGTTGGCGGGTCACCATTAGCTGCAGCAGCTGCCATAGTAAAAATTGGGGCTGAAGCTACTGCAGTGCTTGATAGCGTGAAAGTTAGTGCGATTCAGGCATTGCAGAAGGTGTTTCCTCTTGGGGAAGTGGATGGGTATGTTAAACATCAAGAAGATGGAGAGAGAAGCAGTTCTGCGACTGCTTTAGAAAGTGAGGAGACTGGGCTTCAACAGGATCAAGATGATTTCACCAACAAACTTGATATTCCTGAGAAAAATAATGGCGATGAACTACGTGACCAAGAACTGATTACTTACAAAATAAAGGATGCAAGTATAAAGATTATGTGTGCTGGTGTTGTGGTTGGACTCATGACTTTGGCTGGCTTAAAGTATTTGCCATTTCGGAATGCCTCTTCAATTCTTTGTAAAGAAGCTAGTTCCGCAATGGCTTCTGATGTTATCAAAGTAGGTATGACCTAATGATCTGTGCCTTTTCTTAGCAAGGTGAATTATCCTTGTATATGTTGTAATGCTTCTAGAAGCTATATCATCTAGCCTAAAACATATGCTGGTTTCCATTATTTGTACATAGATATTTAGTCTGAAAAACATGTAGTTGTTGACACAGTTGCTTTGGTATAAAATGCAAGTCCAGGGCTTAGTTAGTGAATAATTATTGGTCAGATGCGTCTCTAATTCCTAGATAATTTTTCAGCAATGGACAATGTGAAAATCATACTCTGTAGATTTGTGATGTGCCTGAGTTATAAAAACATTGATCTAATCCTGCCAATGTATCAAATATCAGTCAGCCTAAATTTTCTTTTATTGTTGCTTTCTGCAGCAACTTTATTTATAACTTTTTATTTTCTTTCATTTGAAATCTGATGCAATCCACATCATGCAGGATCTTTTGTAGCTGAAAATTCTGAGGAAATTCCAAGAATGGATGCAAAATTTGCAGAAGGATTGGTTCGCAAGTGGCAGAACATTAAATCCCAGGCTCTTGGACCTGATCATTGCCTTGGAAAATTGTCTGAGGTGAGAACATTTTCTCATTTATATTTATTTATTGGAGGTTAGCTGTATTTATTTTTAAAATAACTAAAGATTAATCCTATATCTCTAAACTCAGTCCAAGCTTGCAATCAATCTGATTGGATGAATTTTGGTTTCACTGAGATTTCAACTCTAATAATTTATATGAATCTTAACTCTGTACAAGCATGTAATGCACTTGATTCATAGGTAATTGCTGTTATTGAACTTTTTTTGTTTGATTGAAATACCATTTTATAATGACAATCTATTGAGTGTTGTTATGTTGGCTTTCTCATGATTTCATGATAGTTAAGTTGTAATGAAAATTGAAAAAACAACAATCCCAGGTCTTGGATGGTAATATACTAAACATTTGGAAAGACCGTGCTGCCGAAATCGCTCAACATGGTTGGTTCTGGGACTACACCCTCTTGAACTTGACCATTGACAGTGTGACCGTCTCAGTTGACGGACGGCGTGCCATTGTGGAAGCAACTCTTGAAGAGTCGGCATGCCTAACCGATGTGGCCCATCCCGAGCACAATGACTCGTACAGTACAACATACACGACAAGGTATGAGATGTCATGTATGAAGTCAGGATGGAAGATTACGGAAGGAGCTGTTCTCAAATCATAAATCGGGTATTTAGGATGCCGCAATGGCTTTTTGTGTGAATATTAGCTTTTTGTTTCTCTAGTCTAGTTTGTATTTTAATTTTTGTTGTGGTATTTTGTTTGACCAGAAAGGTTTTTCGGATGGTATGTGTACGTGGGCTTTATAGCTTTTTTGCATACAGATATTGGTTGCCAAACAGTAATAAATCTCGATTTTCGAAAGGTTCTGGTTGGGCAATAAAACTTTTTCTGTAGCTTTAAAAGCTTTCAAACTCTTTCAGTCATAACTATTAACAGAATATTGAGAAGTGGAACTCAAATTTAGAACCGCAGGGATCATTCTTCCGTTCCTATTTTCACTTCATTTAATTGGCTGCCGCTGATGCCAATGCTTCAGCAATTCACTTCGGTCCGTTTGGGAACTTAGAAAAGAGAATAAAAAAAAAAATATTGGGAAAAAAGTGGAGGAGAGAGCGGGGCAGAGATATTTTGAGGATAGTTTTTAGGATTCAAGATAGTAATATTAATAAAAGTTATAGATAATTTATTAAATAAAAAATAGTAATTGATGAATTAATAAAATTAAAAATATAAAATATAATAATAGATAAAAAAAATTAGAAATAAATATAATATTTTAATATTTTAGATTTTTTATATTTTTAAAATATATATTTTATATATGTATTCATATTTAAAAAATATTTATTTTATGTAATTGAAGGTGGGGCGGAAGAACAAATGCTGTCTTCACCCCGTTTGTTATTGTGGATGAAAGAAATTCGTACATAACGGGACGGAAACGTGCGAGGACGAAACGGAACGAGAAAAATTAACATCCCTAAGTGCACTTGCCCAATGAAACTCAACAAGGCCACATGTGGTGTTGCCACGTGCAATCGTGTCACGAGTTTAGCAGCCTGATAATAGTAGGTATCAAAGTTACGTCGAGACTCTTAGACCGGTGGAGACTAAGTAACTGACATAATATAAATATCTTGTCCCTTTTGATTTCACTATATTAGATAAATTTAAGAGGTGTTTATTAAAATAAAATTCTCTCTCTCTCTCTCTCTCTCTCTCTCTCTCTCTCCATATTTTTACATTTCTCTAAATTTATCTTCTGTTTAATAATACAAACAAACAAGTGATTAAAAATGAGATATTTAAATTACTTAATTGTTTTTCCCGATCCAAACGGGGTCTTCATTCCTTCAACGAGTTTAGTTTAGTACCCGAGAGACGACATGCTGTGTTTGGGGTTGAAGGACCTGGTCCTGTAGCTTCTGGGATGAGACGAGAAGCTCAACCCGAACATCTCCTTCGGGGTTTGACCCAACTCTGCAAATCCAACCAGTTTTGCAACCAGAACGGCGCTGTCCTTAACATGGTTCATGTCTTTCGTGTCGCCCCATAATCGATGCGCCAGTTGTTGGCTCCTCTGCTTTGTGTTCAAATTAATGCCCCATTTCTGATACAGCCCCTCTTTCTCCTTCGCTGACAACAACTTCTTGTGAATTTGTTTTCCCAGCATTCGCCTCTCGCGGTTCAGAGCCCTTATACTGTTCTCACCCCCAAACAACAACCATGTCAGAAATCCGAGAGAAAAGCATTTGAGAGAGTCTTTATGCACATACAACGGATGATCGATCGATCGAGCACAAATGAACACAAGGATGAACACAAGGATGAAGACTCTGCCTTGTGT
>JAULJZ010000022.1:12159487-12172059 GCA_032270985.1 Heliamphora pulchella | reverse complement strand
ATAATTATATACGAGGATATAAATGTCCATAATAGCATTAAACATTTGAAAAAGAACTTCATGGGATAACTGTTTAGTATATAGAATTTATCTCAAAATAAGTCATAAAAATAGGACCCCACAGTAATTAACTCTATAATATATATATATATATATATTGACACATTCTTTCCTGAGAATTTTAAGCTTTAACTATAAATATTACACCCTATATAATATAAGCTCATAAAATCGGGTACCAAATTCTTAAGAAACAATGATCCATGATATTTGTACACGGAACCCATGCACTTCACGCTTAGCTACGGGTTTTGGTTGATGATAATGAATATGGACAACAAGAAAATCTTGAGGAACAAATGTAGGGATTTAAACCCTTAAGAGAGTTTTGACATTGTATTTCCCTTTCTTCTCTGTCTTTACTCTTTTTGACTTGATTGAATGCGTAAATTGGTTGTTGCATGGTCTCATTGTTCATTAGCTTTGATCAAACATTGGGAATACACCTTTAAGCTTCATTTGGATTTTCCAAGAATTATGAATCACTTAAAAAACCATGTCAGACATAGGAAAGGATCTTAAGCCGTGTTTTTTATTTGGGCCTTCTCCTATACACTTAACCCTAGTTCACCCATTTGAACCTCTTACGTGTAAGCCATTCCTTGTTCACCTTGCTTTTTATCTGAAATGTCTTAAGAACAGGCTCATACTACCATGTGGGAGCTTTTTAATTAATCAAACACCAACCACTATTTATAAAAATCGAATTAGATTTTTAGTTGCAAAAAGGTATGTGACTCAGCCTTATTGTCTCCGTTAGAACGATACTTGGTCCTAACCACTTTTCTACTTAATAATAGTTTTTCCTTAGATTTTTAAATAATTATTTTTGGTGCGATAACGACAAACATCAAATTTTGGCATCGCTGCTGGGGAGACCAGATAAAAACTACTATTCAGTAGAACGGTGGTTAGGACCAAGTATCGTTCCAATGGGGACAATAAGGCTGAGTCACAAATCTTTTACAATTAAAAATCTAATTCGATTATTAAAGAAAGTGGTTGGTGTTTGATTAATTAAACGCAGAAAATAAATAATGAAAACGAAAATCAAAAAAATGATTTATATAAAAAGAACGCCCTAGGATTTCGAATCCACCCTAACCAAATAGCTCAGACCTGTTAAATTTTAGTTTCCTTCCCACAATTCAACTCTAACCCGTTCTGAATACAAACCCGAACCGGGTTATCGAAAATGATATCCAACCAAGAACCTGGCACAACCAATCTTCGACGGGCACGAATCATTCGTTGTAAACTCGGCACAATACATCTCGTCATAGCATAGCTTGTCTCGCGTTTTGATTAAATACAGCAATATGCATAATAGTTGTATAACAATCAAATAACAATAACAGAAAGCAAAAACGAAAACTAGATTATTCTGAAACACCCGTTGATAACGTCTGAAAGTTATACAACTCGTTGAATCAATAAACGAAAGAAAGCTAAACCGAAACAAAGTCTGAATACCCGGCCAGAGTTTCATCTAACCCTAGAGTCGAGAAATCTAGCCTCTCATGTTGCGGCAATAACACAGAAGTGGGAAGAAAAGGATCACATCCCGAGCTTCCGCACCGTAGCCGCCAACGTCCGTCTTCTCTCCTTTTGTTCTCTTAATATTTGATACCCTCTTTGTCACAACTTTATCGTGTTATAGTTACCCCATACGCCCTAGCTCTTAAAATTTCGCAAAATTTGATCCCCGTAAACCATTTGGACGCCCATCCAAACAAAAATGCCACTGGAGGATTACGTCCAAACGTCTGTCCAGACGAAAAAGTTTTTGTTGAGCTACATCCGAATGCTTGTCCAAAAAGATTTGTCCGGTGTCCCTTTTTGTTGTTTTCTCCCACTTTTATACTCTCTCTCTCCTTTTCACCTCTTCCAACACTAATTCTAAAAAATCTATTAAAAACATATTATTGACACAAAATCGAGGACTTCACAAGTGTAAATCACGGGCTTAAATGGCGTATTTAAGCACCCATCAGATAGCGTAGTGGTTGAATAGCAGCCCTTAACGACCGATACGGTTGTGAATTTTATTGTATCTAAGAACTAGTGTCATAATGGTAATGGAGCTCCTAAGTTCTGTTATACAACAGCCTATACTTATAACCACGGTTTAAGACAAGAAAAATGCTAACCAATGCCGATTAAGCGATGGATAATGTGCAAAAAATTGTATTAATATCTATGAAAAGTGTATAGATAGCCATGAAAGTGTACTGATAACCACAAAATGTGCATTGGAGTTCTAATTTTTTTTTACAAATGTCTTATCCACTGGCTAATGAGCGGTGGTTAGAGGGACTGTCAAAAAGAAAGGTGGAAATAAAATGTATCTAAATTTGATTTTTATTCTGAATTAAAATTTAAACTCATTTTATTCCCCATTCAACCAATCCAAGGAATAAAGAAAAAGGAAAATCTATGAGAAGGTACATAAAGTTAAGGCTTGGCTTGACCAAGCTACTGAGAATTTGAAACAATCTCCACCTTTCACTCTTAACAATTATTCTAATGTGTAAATGATTGAATAACACAAAAAACACTGTACCACTCAGGATTGCCAGATAAATCAATCAAACAAGCAAACAAACATTTAAGGAAAACTAAAATGAATGAAACTAATAGCACCTGGATTTTGTAGAGACTGTATTCGAGAAGAGGCAGCATATATGACATCATGGGAAGAAGAAGGAAAGTGACACTAGTAACTTACAAAACACTGGCACCCACAACAGCAAGGGGGCGTGGATAATCCTCAATTTCTTTGACCTTCATATCCTCACCAGAGATACCTGAGGAAAAAACATTTGCATCATCACCCTCAACAGAGGGTGCTTGAACTGCATATACAGAGCTTGTCTCTGTCTGAAGTGTCTCATCACTTCCGATCCGCAATATTTCTTGAGTCAAAGATGGAAGCCTATCCCTTGCCTATAATCACAACAACCATAAATGTTAGAATTCAGGACAATTCTAGATGTGTTGAGTATATGATACTACACATGGAGGGATCACAATACCTAATACTAAGCTAAATAAAAAGAAACAAACCTAATACTATAAAGGAAGTTAAATAAAAATAATAAAATACAATAATTAATAAAATTCAAGAATGAGCCTTTTTGTCCCCTATGGTTCGCATCATTGTGTTATTAACTTAGATATGTAACACTAAACTTGCAAAGATGCTTTAAAATTAAGGATCAAAATACCTGTGGAAAAGAGATTAAAAGTGCATACCTCAGGAATATCAATCTTATTTAGCACAACAATATATGGTCTTTCTAGGTATTCAGGATTATACATCCTCAACTCCTGCAAACAAAAATAATATACCATAAGAATATGAAAGTGGAAAAGGTAGCCCAAAAAAAAAAAAAAAAAAAAAACAGATGCTTCATTTGATTAAAGAAAAAACGCAGAATTTATAGTTGATCAACCAACTTATTATGCAATATAGAACATTTATTTATTTCCCTTTCAGAAACAAGGAAAAAGTATTTGATTACGTGAAAATGACAGGATTTACCATTCAAATCAATCAGACATAAATGGGACAAAATTGCTTCCAAATTTCATGACAAGGCAATTTTCAAAGTTCAAACAAATAGGATAACTGCAAGGATTATCAAAAAATATTTTAAAACAAGAACAGTGTAGTTTAATATGTTGAGAGCGAATGCATGACAACCAGATCGTTCATGTTTAATTTGTCAATAGTTGAAGTCATTATATGCAAAACAAATTATAGCGGTTCACCAAAGAAAGAACTAAAATTATACCTAGAGACTATGATGTAACATCTTCTGGTGTGTTCTTCTAAATAAGAAAGAATATAATCCTATTGAGGAGCAGATGGGTAGCTGATAATTTAGAAAAAGCATTTCCAAGAGACAAATCGACGCAAGAGAGAAATTGAAATTCATTTTTGTGGAGGGTATCCGTGTGTAGGTCCCTTCTATGGAATAGATGCTGCACTCAGTGTACATTAGAAGGGAAGCCAAGAAGAGAGGAAGAGTGGGACAAAGAAAGTGAGAATAGAAAAATCTAAACAAAGACAAGAGTTTTAATTTGATGAAAATAAAATGCGAGTTAATAGCAATTTCAATGACCTTGGATCCTCACCTAGGTTGATAAAACTTCAATTTGGTTAAGAACACGATAAACGCACTAAATCCATCAGATACAAACAACTGAGAGTCAAGGGGAAAGCAGACCACCAGTCAGATCCCGAACTTATCCAGTTGGAAATTGTGCTAACCAGGTTTGAAGTCGCCATTGACTAGTACAAGCATAAGGTTCAAGCAGAAGCCTCTTTTATTCTTTGCTCTGTCGAATGAAAGCCCAACAAAAACTTAATCACCATATGATCTCAAATAGAGAAACTGGGCGTAATGGAGTCGACACTTCTTGACTCAATCTACAGATCCTAAAGAAAAAGAAAAGACAAGAAAGAGAAAAAAAACGAAGGAAAGAAAAAGTCTGGTGGGATGGTGTGGACCTTGAAACACTGCAATTGACCAAAGAGAAAAATAAATCAGGTTCATGTTCGGATAGAACTTCATACAATACAATTTCCCTAAAATACAAGACTCGCATAAATTAGGACCATGTGTAACAGCACACATCCAGCACTGATCCTTAGTTTTGTCCAATCTAATCAATTCGTTAGCAGAAATGAAATCAATGCCACATTGTACCCAAATATGCAAGTACACCAACAAATTGAATTTATTTATTTTTTGAAAAGAGAAGTTGATAGAAAATTAAATATGTTTCAAGATCGGGAAAAGACATACTTCTCTTACAATTATGTAGTCATCCACAGGATTATCAGCCGCCGCGTCGACGACATGTACCAACAAGCGAGTCCTTCTCAAGTGCCGCAAAAAATTGCGACCAAGACCCTGCAGTTGAAGAAGTTAGGCATTAGCTACTTAGAGGCCAAAAACAAGCCACAGACCAAGATGCAACACATGAAATACCTTCCCCAGATGAGCACCTTCAATAAGACCAGGCAAATCTGCCAATGTTGCTTCAGATAAATACTTCCCTGCCCCTAAACTAGGATCACCATCAAGGCGTCCAAGATTTGGCATTAAGGTTGTGAAAGGATAATCAGCAATATCAGGTTTTGCAAGCGTTATGGCTGACAATAGGGTTGATTTTCCAGCATTTGGGAGTCCCTGGAAAAATAGCACATAAATCTCCAGCTGTCTGAAGAACAAAGGTTCGGACCACTCAAGAAGTTAATTTATCTAAATAATTTTGCACTCCATCAAACTGTTAACTGGTAGTTGATGACAAACCAAGTAAAGTAGTTAGATCTAAGTTAGCCACCCCAAGTTCCCACCCCGTCCTTAAAGAGTAACTATTCAATGCTCTTGGAGTACCATGTGGCAATTTTACGTGGTACTCCCATCTAATATCGTAGCAATAAATTTTTCAGTAAGGAGATAATGACTCACATTTATTGGGTGATCAGAATACAAAAAGTGACCTACATAGTGTGAGTTGCAATCATTTATTGACCGAGAGTACCATGTGGTATCACCTACATGGTACTCCGGTAGTACCTAATAATTTGCCCTCCTTAAATGAACTTTAAATAAAGAAAAAACAAAAAAGGAAACAGGAAAAAGGGCAAGTCCAGATTATTGTTGATTTGAAAATCTATCAAAGACAGGGAGACAACCCCCCCCCCACCCCACCCCCCCACCCCCTAAAAAAAACAAAAGAAAAAAAAGCCCCACAGTGTTCAGTTAAGCCGTGTTCACAGAATACTTTGTATCCTCACTGTCCTGTGAAATATTGGGAGGAGAGGAAGTATATGTCTTTTCATAGAATGGATGGATTTTTGTGGAATCAAGAATCTTTTTTGAGTTTTCTACTTTGTTGGATGAAGAGACAGGATGCCTTCCTTGGAGACATAGATACCCCTGTTAACTCAGTTTAGTTATGTAGCTTCAATTTAAACTTGGGTTACATTCCATTTTTTCTTTTCATGGTATAATTTTGCTTATCATGGAAGCAAAAATATCCCTCAGACTATCTAGATTTTCCCCGTCATCCATCAGGATGTCTTATTACTATGCCAAATCTAACTACTTCATTCAACAGGTCTGACCTCCGGTGGTTTTGTGAGCTGCAACCTTCAATTTTTGCTTCCAAATCAACCAGAAGGCCTTACATTCAGAAAGAAAGGTTGATTATTAACTGATGGGTTCAGTTTAAGCAGGTTGGAATAAAGTGAAATTTTGACTGACTGAACGAATAAGTGAAACAGAGTTCACAACGGAAAAGGGATGACATGCCATGCCGGGCAGGTGAGATCAAATAGATGATAAGTTATTAGTATGCTATCACAGAATATCAGTTGACGAGAAAGCTCGTCAAACTACTCTTTATGCCATTGATATATGGAGATCATATGACCCGAAGGCCGAAGCATAACTACTACAGGAGACCAGAAAATTTAAAAGAAAGCTGCATAAAGTCATAATGATATGGGGTTCAATGAATAGAGATTCATACTGATACCATGCATTTACTAATAGTCTAACACATGTATATGTGCAATGGAAAATGGGAAGGAAAAAAAGAGCACTTACATGGAGACACCAACAACTGAGAGTACATTTATATAATGCATATACACATATGCAAGCTAAATGAAAAGAATAAAAGAAATACTTACAATTAGACCAATGTCGGCAACAACTCGTAGTATTAACTCCAAACTAACCTCTTCCCCCTGCTGACCAAAAACTAAAACCTGCAAGACATTTTTTGATAAGAAAGGTGGATCTCATTAGAAAGATACAGAACCTTGAACTAGGTATCAAAGCCCCAAGGTTATGTTAAGCATTGCAATCAGGTAACACATTTCTTCA
Organism: Heliamphora pulchella; assembly: GCA_032270985.1. NCBI lineage: Eukaryota > Viridiplantae > Streptophyta > Magnoliopsida > Ericales > Sarraceniaceae > Heliamphora > Heliamphora pulchella. The sequence continues at coordinate 12,165,091 of JAULJZ010000022.1, read as the reverse complement.
ATATGCATTCTGCTAGTTCCCTAAGGCTATCTGCATATCCAATCACAATGTATTTACCCAACGCTATCTTAGCGCTAAGATATTTAAACCACAATCATGACTTCAAATTTACGGAGATACCATGAGGGAGGGCCTGGCATACACTAGAGACTCCTATAACACTTAAGAGTGGGCCTCGCAGATCTTATTTGGCATTCAGTTGCTAACATGTAGCAGTATACGGTTATCTGAGTAATGTTCACAAGCATCTTAACATTTTTAATGAGATAGCCAACCATTCCTTGAGATCATCAATCTTCAATTTGCAATTGTACCTAAAATATATTTTATTATTTTTATGCACGTGAGTTCATCTTATCTGCCATTCAATTGCTAACAAGTAGCGGTATGGTTATCTGAGTAATATTTATTTCTTGCCGAGCATATATGTATATAAATATTTATATCAGTAGTAGTGGAGTGCACAAGCATCTTAACATTTTTAATGAGATAGCGAACCATTCCTTGTGATCTTCAATCTTCCATTTGCAATTGTACCTAAAATATATTGCAGTCGTATTGCTAACTCATGAGAATGTGTATGCCATTCGTATAAAACCAGTAAAACTGAAATAGATATTTTCAATGACAAAAACGTATCCCTATAACCAATTTGAGAATTAAGCATATTCAGAAACCATTGCTCAGCCCGATGGTAAAAAAACATAGGACACTAAATTTCAGAACATTGCTTCGAGTTGGCAAGCAACCATTTTGCAGTTTGTGCAAATAATGCAAAAGATTGTAATTGGTGAACCAGCATAGGCAATAGCCATTTCTAAAGATAGCTTACTGATAAAACTTCCCTACATAAACTTCATTCTCTTTAAATCTATATAATACTTCATGATTCAATTTATTAGAAGGGGAAGTTACATTTAAGAACACTTAACCTAATTACAACTCCCTCTCCTGTCTAGACTTCATTCTCCTTAAATCTATATAATACTTCATGATTATTACTAGGGGAAATTACATTTAAGAACACTTAAACCTAATTACAACTCTCTCTCTCTCTCTCTCTCTCTCTCTCTCTATAAATCTATATAATACTCCATGATTTACAACTGATCGCAGACAAGCCACCATAGTCTCCATCACCTTCAGCAACACCCAACTTTGGCACCAGATACCTCCACCCATACTTTCCCTCTCCCTCTCTCTTCCCACTCAATTTGGTTCTCTTACTACCCCGTTGTCACTTTTTTTCCCTCATTGATACTTGCAGCAACAAAATTATCGGCTACTGTTTGATTAGACGGTACTTTGATCACGTCAAGATTCTCTAGATGCTTCCATGAGCAATGTTCTACGCACATGGTCACTAATTTAGGAAGGTCTATCAATTTCATTACGCATAAGGTCAGAACAATGCAACTCGGAAACAGTGTCTGGCTTGAAATGAGAGATGAGAGACCCACTGAGAGAATGTGTTAAGAGCAGAGCAGTTTTTTTCTTATAAGCTTTGGCTTTTCCTTCATATATGAAGAGCCCTGGGTGTACTTTATGCCTTGTAATTCCAACAATGGAAGAAATAAAGGTGGAGGTGACCAGTGGTCGATGCCAGAGCTAGCTACGGCTGGAGGTTATCGAAATTATGATCTCAGGTATGTGATAGGTGTATAAAGAAAAGAGATCAAAGAACGGTAAGAGAGTAAGAAAGAGAAAGAGTGCCACGTGTTGCGTCTAAATTCAGCTCCATTAGTGCTGAATGCTGATTAACAGATATGGATATAGGGATGGGATTGACAAAATAGAATAAATGTAGGGTTTAACTCATCAAGATCACAAACCCCGAGTTCAATAACTCGTGAAAAACACTGGGGGTTTTATATAGTTCACCTAATAAGTATTACAATTATGTTGTCACACTCCTATCTGTGTTTGGCAGCTCCAAATCATTCTGTTTCAACAAAAAGTTTGAAATTAGAGTAAACATATCAAAGAACTGTTAAATTTTATTGGATTGCTGCATCATTCAATTTCAAATAGGTTTTATTGCAGGCAACATAAAATCAAAATCATGAACAAGCATAACTTGAAGAGACATTCTAGAGGCCACGGAGATTTTACTCCAGGGGATTTACTTGCCTACCAATACAAAATAACTTGTAGAAGGTTAGCTTAAATAACTAAATACAATCAAGGCAGGAGCTGATCAATGATTTATTGGCTCCCGGACAAGAAATCCAAAGCTTGATTCATACGAAGTAAAGGGAAAAATATAAAATGCAAATACCCCACGATACTATCACAATTTTGTAATTGTACCTTATCATTTTCATCTCTCATCACATTTGTGGTCAAGGCCATTACTCTTTTGCTTCTATGATCTGGCATTTCTATCAAGCTAATCTGCCAAGGCAAAAGAGAAAACCAGTTACAGATAGCATTGAGTACAAATGTCCAACCACATGCAGTCATACTGATTACTGATAGCACCAAAGTGTATTTTGTACAGAAGAATGCATCTAATGTAAGCAAAATAATCTTATGGATGGCTTATCAACATGTTTACAATACTCTAAAAAATAAACACTTGACAACTTCATCTAACACCCCTATTTACTCGAAAGAGTATATATTTTATATAAAGGCTAGAAAACAAAGCATAGTCCATAGTGGCTAAATACTTCAACCTAGATAAGCAAAACCATGAACACAATCCATAGCATTTCACTAAATTTGAGAAGAGAGATGTCTCACCCCTCCTTGTCCACCTCTTGCAACAAGAATTTCATCGCCAGGGGATGCTAAGTCAGCCAAAAAGTTTCCCCGCTTACGTTTTACAACAGTACCTGCCAATAATTTAAAAAAATGCAAAAATATGCAAGGAATTGGATCTCACTTCTAACTTTTGAACATATCATCACGCTCTTTTTATCCGTTGATCTTTGACAGATTTTGAGAAACATAAGTGGTACCCCAACTACCCATTATAAAGTAGTACCCATCCTTTAATATTTTCAATCACGATTCTAGCCTGACTAAATGAAGGATAGATCTAACAGGCAAAAAAGGATAACTACTATCTGGTTTGCTTGTAAAAAAGGTACAGAATCTTGTTAGATACCTTTATATAATACAACAATGCAACATACATACCTACAGGCACAGGAATGCGCAATGTCGGAGCAGCAAGCCCGTCATGTAATTGAGATGTTAAAACTCTCATTGCAGCAACATTTCCCCCACGCTTTGCATTATACCGGCTCTTCTTGTGAAACTCCAATAACGATTCTTTGCCCTCATCTGCATAAATTACAACGTCCCCACCATGCCCACCCATAGGAAGGATAAGAGACCCATCAAAATCCCTTTTATATGAATTTCTCTTCCTCGTTTTCTCCTTGTCATGTTTTCCTTGTGACTTTGAAGGAGTTATTTGATTAGGCATGCTAAGAATGACACCGTGGCCTCCATCTCCAGAACGAACTGTAATAATGACCTGATCAAAATACTTGTGAGGTTCCTTTATCAATGTATCTGGGCTTGGGGAAGGAGGTTCTTTAACCCTGGCAAGTCTGCAGTTTAGGCTGTAGTGTTGGAAATTTTTAGACTTGCTTCTATGTCGATCAAATCTGCAGGGAAGAAAGGCAGCAGTTATTGCAAATGCAACAAAAAGAGTCAAAAGGTAATGTGAAATAACACAGCCGAGTTGTTAAATTTAAAATTTCGAAACAACATGAATTGAACATACCCCAAATAAACAATGTATTCAAGCAAAGATGTCTGAAAGTAAAGGCTTCTCTTTCCTTTTGATAAAACATCTCAAAGTAAATGGTAAATATTACGAATCACCATGAAACAAGGTGACATCGACCGGAAGAGCTTCTATAAGAAGTAACCACAATGTTATAAAACTTCAAAAGATTATTATATGGTTTCAATTGTACTGAGTGTTAAGTTCACTGATTTTGGAAATTATTTCAAGTATGATATGAAAATACATCTGAGTCTTCAAGCATAAGAAGGTAAAAATTATATTGACCAGCATGGGATCATATGGAAAAACCGAAACAAAAAAAAATTGAAACCCATGAAATTCAACTGATGGCATGGGATCAAATTTTATTATTATATGCCAATGTTTTCAATTCATGACACGTGCCTTTGAAATGGCTACCATTATCAGCACAGAGTCGCTGACCCATTGCAGCTGACAGATAACTCAAAACGCCAAAATGCAACCAAAATTAGAAATTTAGATAACTCAATGCAACCTTGAAATATAATAATTTCCATGTTAAGTAAATTCGAGAGTCGTAAAACTTCGCAGATACAACGTGGGGGTATCTTGACCAGCCCCAGCATCATTCTTTTTTCTTCCTTTTTCTCCCTGGATAGGCAAGCATGGGATAAAAAAATCAACAGAAAGCCCATTCAAAAAATACAAGGGGAATACCCCGGCCATACAAATCCCAAGATGGAGACCATCAAATGAAGCCAATATGGAAGCCATTAAAACATCTAAAAGTCTCTAGAAATGACCAAAGAAAAGACACAAGATCCAGCTAGCTCAAGAGACAAAACAACTTACAGCAGCAAGCAATTAGAAATAAAACAAAGTAAAATTAAGAGGAAGCTACTTGCAAGCAACATTAGCCTGCACCAAGAAGCTTGATTCTCGGGAATTTCAATTATAGATTGAAACAGGGAGGGTTTCTTTATGACCAGGAACCCCTTGTGGAAAACCCCGGTCATGTACTGTCTCACCACAAACATGAACCAGGAAAATTCTAGACCCATGCGAACCATGATTAACCCTTATGGGTTCCACTCAAGTTGATGCCATATGTTTGATTGAGTGTTTAGAATGCCACGAATGCTACAAAGAATATCTAAAACACAGCAAACACAATGAATTGAGATTGCATTCATGTCCTTGTAGCTATTTTGAACATTTCTAGCATTCCTTTCTGTCCAAACAGAGTACACTGGTAGCAGCAACCCCCCGTAAGATTCCCAGCAGCCCACACGATAAAATCATTCAATTTCCGCCTAAACCATTGAAGGCCAATCTTGGCTGTAAAAATTCCCCAAATCCTGCTAATGAAGTTGCACTCAAAGAAGATGAAGAAGAAAACGGTACGCGAAAATGATTGTTTGGTTAATTGGAAATCAAATTTACAATATTATTTGGACAGAATTTGTACGTGAAGTATACAAAATCTCAATTGCAATATCGTTTATGGTTCTTTGATCGAACCGAGTGTTTAGTGGAAAACCCCTTAACAAATACAAATAAACAAAGGGAAAGTACTTTAAAAGATATATGATAGAAAAACCTTTTTGGAAGAAGACGGTTGAATGCTAAAGATGAGATCGACGCCAACGAGTCGTTTCGAAGGTTCAAGTTGAAATGCACGCAAGATGATTGTGGAAATACCGCAGAGAGCATTTTTTGAGTCTGTTGGAGAGCGAGCGAGCTGTGCGCGACGGGTGGAGGCGAAAGTGTTTGGAAATTAAGTCGGGCTTGATTGCTGTGTACAAAAGTTGAATTCTGAGGTCCGGTTCGACCCGGAATTATTTTCCCTCAAATTAGGAAAAATATTTTTAAAACAA
>JAULJZ010000022.1:12115071-12132961 GCA_032270985.1 Heliamphora pulchella | reverse complement strand
AGAAATAGTGTGCAATATACAATATAATAAAAAAACTAAATAATGAGATATCAGAGTTCGTTTGGTTGCGCTTTCTAAAATTATTATTTAAAAATTATTTTGTAAAAATAAAATTGAGCAACAGTTTTATAAAATTTTGGAAAGAGAGATTGCATTTAATTGTGAGAAAATAGAATCAAACGAATTGAGGAAGAAACCACCGTCTAGGGTTAAGGGGTTAACAACGGCGAGACGCAACGACGACGATGACCAAGGTTTCGAATCTCTGTGGTTGATGATAGCGAGAGGACGGCGACAATGGTGACACCACGACGACGACAAGACTCGACGACGGCGATAAGAGATCGACGACGAGGGTTTTGAATCTCTAGGGTCGACGATGGCCAGAGTTTCGAATATCTAGGGTCGACGACGACGAGAGGACGACGACGACGACAACAAGACTCAACGACAACAATGGCAGCGAGACTCGACGACAAAGCTGACAGGTTAACGACGAGGATCTGAGGCCGACGATGGATAATGCACAACTCAATTTGTTGAAACAATTGAATTAGAAAATTCTCAAAACAATTTTTTTTTAGTTCTCACTTTTTTTTCTTTGAATTTGTATTCATCTTTTTTTTTGCAAAAAAATGCTCCAAAAACTCAACCAAACAAATTTTCTCACTTTTTTTTTTGAAAAAAGTGAAAATTAATTCAAAAATAGCTAACCAAACGGGTCACTTGTACTTTATGTATATATATGTGTATAAATATATGCACACCTTAACAAATATATATTGTTATTTAAAAAGTAATATAAATATTTAAAATAGAAATATTCAGTCACATAATAAAAATATTGCAATCAAAAAATGTCAAAAAAAAAAAAAACTTTAACAACTACTAATAACTTTTGAAAATAATTTTTTAACGAATAATTTAAATATACATCATTTATCCTTAAACAAGTACTAAAAATATGACCACTTACTAAATCTTCTTTTAGTTTGAGTTTTTAATATGATTGATGTGCAAGTTTTTTCTTGAAGGAGAATTTGATTTGCTTATGCTACTCCGTAAATGTATTCCTTTTTGTTGTTATTATTGCCACAGGGCTGTGACGGATCAATTTTATTGGATGATAGCGCAACAATAGCGAGCGAAAAGAGATCAGGGCCAAACAACAACTCCATTAGAGGATTTGAAGTGATTGATGAGATGAAGGCCCAGCTCGAACAAGTATGTCCTGACACAGTCTCTTGTGCAGATATTCTCGCCCTTGCCGCCCGTGCTTCCACTGTATTAGTAAGCAACCCAAGAAACGCTTAGTTATTTTGCATTAACCCACCTGATTAAGGTCAATTCTGAAAATTTGAACTCAGGATTGAATTATTCTATGTTTTAAAAACAACTCAACTCATTATGTATGCCATGTTTTATAAACTCGTTTGACAACTTAATTTTAAGTTAAATTTTTTGTTTAAAGTCATTTTATGGCCAAAAAATTGAAAGTTTATTTAGGAGAGGTATACATTGAATTTAAGCCAAAAGGCTTAAATTAGTAACTTTAAATCAAAAGACAACAAGTTATGTTAAAAATTGTTGTAATTTTTTAAAATTTATTTCTAGATAATTTTATATTTAATATAGATCTTGTTTGATAGAATTTGATAAGTATATTTTAAAATTTTAATTTTTATAAAAAAATAAATTTGTATAATAAAAGTTATAATATTTTTAAAAAATAAAAAAAAATTATATAAAAAGAAAAATGGATAAAAATTTTTTAATTAAAAAACGACACTTTTTAACTTTTTAAATTTTAAGTAAAAATGATAAAAATCTGACTTTAAGGCAATTTAAAACCGATTGCCAAAAGAGGGCAAAGAGTTGAAATCTTAATGTAGCCCATCTTTTAAATTACTAGAAGGAAGTTGTGAATACTAACATATATAGAGTTATTGGTGGCTCCGGCGAAACAGAGTGGCGGTCCCAGCTGGGAACTGCCGCTGGGAAGGAGGGATTCAAGAACGGCGAGCCTGAGTGGGTCAAACCGTAACCTGCCTGCACCCAACTCCACCATACAAAACCTCATAACCTTCTTTCAGCGCCAGGGCCTTGATCAAGCAGACCTTGTCGCGCTTTCCGGTGAGATTAGTATCCATTACATAAATTTTAGCTTTTGTGTTTGGACTAGTTTATTTTTTTGTAATTTTTTTATTTAGTAAAATTTTTTTAATATTAATTTAAATAAGTGTACTTTTTAAATTTTTTTCTTCATAAAAAATTAAAAAAATAATATTTTTTAATCAAAACTTTAAAAAATTTATATAAGACAAAAAAAAGTGAGTCTTAGCTTTTTTATGTCTTTTGGTCTTTAGTAAGTTTGTTTAAAATTAGCTATTACGGCATACTTTTTAGAATTCTTGCATCACAAAGAAGTAAAAAAAGTAAGAATTTAAATTAAAATATAAAAAAATTCATAAAAAATGAAAAAAAACTCCAAAAATAGCCACAAGACTTTTTAGTCTAAACGCAAGCTTATTATATGTCAAACTGTGTAACTTAAAAGTTGATTTTTTTTTTGTCAAAAAAAAAAAAGAAAAACTAAAAAAACTAGAAATGCCAAACAGGGTTTAAGCTTTTAGTTTAAATTTGTTTGTTGCAGGAGGCCATACCATAGGGTTGGCAAGATGCGTGACGTTCAAACAGAGGCTCTACAATCAGAACGGAAATAACCAACCAGACGCAACTTTGGAGAAAACCTACTCCAATGGCTTAAAAGCAGTTTGCCCTAAGGCCGGCGGCGACAACCACCTCTCTCCGCTGGACTTCGCCTCTCCTGCCAAATTCGACAACACCTACTTCAAGCTCATTCTGTGGGGGAAAGGCCTCCTCACCTCCGACGAAGTGCTTCTGACCGGAAACGCCGGCGAGACGACGGAACTGGTAAAGGCCTATGCGCAGGATGAAGGGCTGTTCTTCGGCCAGTTCGCTAAATCCATGGTGAGAATGGGGAACATTAGTCCTCTTACCGGTTTTAATGGCGAAGTTCGGAAAAATTGTCGCCGAATTAACTGATGAACTACTGAATTTTAATTAATCAACTATCTTGCTGCTAGATCGATTCGGAAGACTGTATGAAGTTGTTTGGTTGTAATCTGCATTAACTTTTAGAAATTGATGTTTTTGATCCTATTACTAATTTGGCTGTGAATGAATCAGAAAAGTGAAAGGGTTCTTTGTGCTTGGAATCTCTTATTCTCGCATGTGATCTTCTTTTTCTCTAAATATTGCGATTGTTAGATGCTATGTGCGCTTTTTCCCTCAAATGGAATATTGAAAATTTTGAGAATTGGAACATTCAATTATTTCATTAAACAAATTTAAAATGAATTTTGAGAATAAGTTAAAAATCTCTCAAAAGAATTAATTATAGACTTGTTTCTCACCATTGGAGTCTACGGAATCGACGAGACGATGAGGTTTTTTAATTAAATTCTTTATTCAAAATTAATTAGATCTTGTTTGGTAATTTGGCTTTAAGTAGGTATTTGGTTCCAAATTATTTTAAACTAAATAATTAAAAAGTTTGGTAAATTGTTGGAATGATTGTAAATCAAAAGACAATGGGGAAAATATAACTTATTAGCTTATAAGTCAAAAATAAGCCACATTACCCAAACGAATCAAATAAGTTAAATTTTATATCAATAAGTCAATAAGTCAAAAATTACCAAACGAACCAAGCTTATTTAAGCAAATAAGCCAAAATAAGCCAAATAAGCCAAAAATTATCCAAACGAACCAAACTTAAACGAAATGACTTATTTGTGTCACCCAAACGAACCAGCTTATTTGTGTTTTGACTTATTTGCTTATAAGCAAATAAGCAATTAGCTGTCCACCCAAACAGGCCCAATAAGCTAAAATATTTTAGCTTAAAGTTACTTTAAACTAAAAAGGCAAAAAGATTTAAATAAAAAAAAAGTTATAAATTTTCAAAATTTATTTAAATATAATTTTATATTTAATATATCTTGATTGATAGATTTTAATGAGTGGATTTAAAACATATAATCTTTATTAAAAATAAATGTATATAACAAACGTTATGATATTTTTAAAATTATATGAAAATATTTTATGTAAAAAGGTGTAAAAGCAAACCAATAAGCAAAAAGATAAAAAACTGTGGTTAAAAAACAAAACTTAAATGACTTTTTAACTATAAAAAAATCCAACTTAAAATCGAATATTCAAACGCGGCCTTAATAAAAGGGAACGGAGATGGGCTTAGGACAGAATTAAAATGAGCGGAAACGGTGCATTTTTAGACGCTCGAACGGTGTCGTATTCAGTTTTAAAACCACTGACGGTGCCGTTTAAGAGTGATGTGCTTCCGAACGGTCCATTTTTGAGAGACTGGATCTGGCTAGTAACCTCTTTTGTAAATCCACTCCACTTATGTTAAGATTGCAGATCGAAACCCTTGAAATGGAAGAAATCTGATGCTTGAAAAAAGATAATCGGAAATGATGATTGTACGCATCTGTAGATTCTAGACGAGTAAGAGAAGAGAATGGGGAAACAACACTCGATGGTCTCGATCCCATTCCAGAAGAGATGGCCTCTGATGATTCTCGTATTGTTCTCGCTCTCGACTGCGATCGTCTTCTTCATCAGAGCTTCGTCAGATTCTTGTACCTCTCGGCATGACGAAGACAACAATGGCAATCAGATTCACGTGACCGCACAAGTCGGAAGCTTCGCGAGTCCACTTAGTTTCATGAAGTCGAAGCTCGTTCTATTGGTTTCCCACGAGCTGTCCCTTTCCGGTATATTTTCTCTTTCTCTCCGCTTTTTCTTTGGTCTTTCGGAGGAGAAGACGAGGACATTTAAGTTGTATAATTTTGCTTTTCGCCCTTCAAGAGGTCTCTTTGCATGAATTTTGGAAGATTTCAGTGAGAAAATGAACTAGAAAGAGAGAGGAGAAGAAATGTTGGAAGATTTCTTGCATTTCTGAAAAATCTGTTCTTTTGGCCTTTTCCCCCTTGTTTCTTGTTTATCTCCCCTTCGATCTTTCGAAGAAGCATTACTTTTTCCCCCCCTTGGAGAGTTCTCTGCGGATGAATTTTTTTGCAAAAACTGACCTCGCTGGTTTACTTTTAGTAGTGAAGGATTGCAAGAGCAGTATTACCTGGAAAAAGATGTGAAATTTTCACGGTATAAAATGCTAGCAACGTAATTAAAGGAATATCATGGGCATTCTGTTCTCTAAGAATTGTTGTAAAGAAACCTCGAGAACAAAATCATTGTATATGCCTTATAAAAGAAGAAAGTAACGAAGTTTTATACGGCAATAATGTTCGATCACTTTAGACAGAAGGACTTGACAAAAGGGAGAAGGTACATTTCTAGTGGCAAACTGGATTGGAATTGTAGATTATCCATGAGAAAGAAGAGAAACATCTTTTCTCAATGGTTTGTCAGATGTGCTGGTTCTGAGTGTAATTCTTTGACATCCTTCAAAATCACAATGGTGGTGTTTGGCATTGTCGTTGATTATAGGTTATAGCTTTCTAATACTTGTTTTAGTAGTAAGTTATTATTTTTTAAATACTCACAATTTCTGTTATAAGCTATAATTACTTTTTTTTCTATACACCACTAATTTCAGCTACAAGCTAGTATCGTTTTCAAATACTCACAGCTTTTGCTACAAGCTATAATTATCATTTTTTCAGCTATAATTTATAAATAATTGGTTTCAAGTCAACAACGCCAAACACCAACAGGCTTAAAAGTAGGTTTAGTCATCCATCAGAAGAATCGCCATCCCGGTGTCATTGTTCTATTACTTGCTTTATGGTTTTACTTGAAGATCTTGTTTCAGCTACTCTCTTCTTATATTTTTTGGCACTTTCTTTGAGGGAAAGTGCATATGTGTAATGTTCTGCCAAAGAACACATGTATTTCTTTAATATCTCTGCATGCTCTAGTCCTGCATGTTTCATAACTGCTGTGATGTGGGGGCGGAAAGAAATGTGATGAGAATGAGGGTCTGTAAGGCTACTGCAAGCAAAGTTGTTTCTGTTCTGGATTCAGGCATTGCCATTGTTAGTTAGTGACTCTTCTAACACCATTATAAAATTGCTGGTGATGGAGGTAGGTTGTCTTGGAATTAAGAGATAAGAATAGTAGTTGTTCTCATCCTTTCTTCTTTGTTCGTCAAAATGCCTTTCTTTTTTATAGGTTTTGTAGTACTAAGTTCCAATCAGTGAACAGGTTAAAGTATTTTACTGTCATTAGATTATAATTGTCTTTCATCCACATAATTTTTTGAAAAGTAAACTCAGCCACTGATCATTCAAGCTATCAAACATAATATAATATCTTACCAGTAGGTGGCATAATGTTAGTGATGTTAATCATTTTGGCATATACATGGTCTCCAAGTGCTTGATCACACACACACACACACACATTGTCTCCAAGTGACCATTTTTTTGATCTCCTGCTGTTGGTCAACATAGATTGAGCAAATAACTCTTCCCTGAGCCCCTTTCACGTGCTTGTACAGTTTATTCCAAACGTTATAATATCTTTTTCTTTCTCCTTATGTAAGAAGTTCTGAACAGGAATCATCTTTTCATAGGTGGACCTTTACTATTGATGGAACTAGCATTCTTGTTACGAGGTATTGGTGCAGAAGTTGTTTGGATTACTAATCAGAAACCAATAGGACCAGATGAGGTGCTTTACAGTTTGGAGCATAAGATGTTGGACCGAGGTGTACAGGTACTATAAGTTTATTTGAAAATGGTAGTCATAACTGGCAACGAAATGCATCAACAGTATGTATAATGTGGAGAACAAAATTTTATGTGAAATCCAATCATGCAAAATCATAGATATCTAAAGAAATTGGGATTCGATTTACGTTTGTTATTAAATAAGGCTTCAACCTTTTACAGGATTTTCAATCTCTTTCAGGTCGTCTCTGCAAAGGGTCAAAAAGCTATAGATCTGGCTATTAAAGCTGATTTAATCATTTTAAATACTGCTGTAGCTGGGAAGTGGCTGGATGCAGTTCTCAAGGAATATGTTCCCCGTGTCCTTCCAAAGGTTTTATGGTGGATTCATGAAATGCGAGGGCACTACTTTAAAGTGGAGTATGTTAAGCACCTCCCTTTTGTTGCAGGTGCTATGATTGACTCATATACAACAGCAGAATACTGGAGGAACCGGACTTGGGAGCGTTTAGGGTATCTTGATCTTTAGATGTACCTGTTATGGCTTGTTGTTCAACATGTCACAATTCTTTTCTCTGTCACTATACAGTAAATTGCACACACAAATGTAGGTATATATGTGATGTGCTGTAGTGCTTGTCGTCCTCAGGTTGCTTTTTTTGATGTGTGCTGGGTAATTGATTTTACAGCTTTATCCCGTATGTATAGTGTTCGGCCAATTTATGTTTTCTTTGACTAGTCCTCGAATTATTGGACAAATATGCCTTCAATTCTCCCTTGTTTGCTAGTAGCCTTGTACTTATTGTAGAAAGGGAGTCTTTTCTCTTCTTACCTTCTTTTACCTAACTTGCAGGCATCAGAGCTGGTTATACTGCTGCTGGCATAACATTGCCTCCTTGTTTTTGCCTTTTCCATGTTGTGGGGTAAACATATAATGAACTATGTGATAGTCATTTAAGGCATATGGAACTAAATATTTATGTCATATATTATTAAGTGTCTTTAGCACAAGTTGACAAATGAGGTATCAGTATCACCGCATCAGTGATTGGATAAGACTTGTGAAAATTAAATGCTTCATTATGCTCAAACTTAATGTGTTCCAATTCCTAGGAAGTTATCCATGGTCTTCCATGTAATGCAGAAGCAATTAGCGATGCTCCATGTTATGCCATGCAATATATTTCACCCATTTACATTTTTGAATAAGGTCATTGGGAGACATTACTAAAGTGCCAGTCCTTCTGATTTTGATGTGAATGGTTTTTATGTAAACTTATTTTATTGGAGGCTATGTTTAAGAGTTAGATAACTATTGAATTCCAAATTTAGCCACCACCTGTAAGAGGAAGCTTGGCATAATGTAAACCCAATTGGATAATCGAACCCTACTCCACATTTCCTGATACCAATGTTGATGAACAAACTTAAGGCTTCTGGCACCTATTCATTAGTTTTATTTGTAGGTTATGACTAAGATATATTAAATATCAGTTTCTGGTGATTTATGTTGTAATTTACTTCCTAATATCAGCATCTTGTTATCGTCTTTACCTAACATTTTGCTTCACCCTTTTTTGGTGAAGGATTAAAATGCCTGAGACCTATGTTGTGCACCTTGGAAATAGCAAAGAATTAATGGAAGTGGCTGAAAACAGCGTGGCGAAACGGGTTCTTCGTGAGCATGTGCGGGAATCCCTTGGAGTGCGGAATGAAGATTTGCTCTTTGCAATTATCAATAGTATGTTCTTCCTGTTGTTGAGATGAGATATTTTTCCTCCGTTAGTATGTTCTTCCAACAAATTTTAAGTTAATAATTGCATAAAAGGAAGTCAAAGTAGTAGAGGCGGCATGTTGAGGCAGTTCTTTGACAGCCCCTGTCTGCCTTCCCGGTTTGCCCTGGCTTGCCAGGCCTCTCTGAAGAATTCATGGGCTGGTGGGTGGGTGAGACAAGATGGGGGTGATATCTTATGCCTCATTTCTTAACTAGTGAAAATTGTTGCACTCTTCATTGACTATTCTTCATGTTGGGTTGGGTTGGGTTGGGTTGGGTTGTGTAGTCATGGTTGTTGCGGCAGGTTTTAGTCCAAGTCCTATGAAGTTGACATGCTGTATAAAGTGTCTTCCTGAAGTATTGATGGCATTGTATGTATCATTAGCAGCCGTGAGGCACTTACTTGGTCTTCCTATTTTTGTTTTTGACCATCTTGGGGTTATGATGATTTTTGTAGTAATTGTTTCCATGTTAGACTCTGTTTTCGAGATAGGCATTCCACCAGTGTAGAAAAACCTCTCCATTTTTTAAAGTTAAATCGGTTCTCCTCCTACAGCTTCTATAATCACTTCTGTTACAACATTGTTTCCTTTCCTTGTGGTAATTAAGGTCACCTCACCCTAGTTTGTGGCTGACGGAGTAGAGTTTAAAAGACAAAACAAGTATATGCAGAGTAGAATGGAGGACGATGGAGAAGTAAAGGAGATTTATTTGTCTACTAGGGCTAGTTATGTTTTTCACCCATGAGGCCTATTTGTAGGCTCCTAAATGATACAAACCCTTGATTAAAACAAACTCTTGAAAACGGATTTGTAAGGAAAGGGTGTCCAAGAAACTTATATACGTATGCTTAAGCTTTTATTTTACTCCATTTTAAGAAATCACCTCACTCTGCTGCAACATTCCGATGGTCCTCTATATCGACAGTGTTTGCACCTTTTCTTTTAACTGCACTCAACTATCAATGTTCAACAACTTAGCACTATGTTCATTCATAACACTAAGTTATTTTAACCACATCTATTGGTCGCCCTCTCCATGACTTTTACACAAAGCAGTAATTCTTTCAGTTTCTATACTTAAATAGGTTGTATCCGATCCCATACTCAAAATGGTGGCTGCTTTGATGCCAAATGAGACAAATTGGAAACTTTATATCCAACTCAAAAGCTTAAGTTTTTAGGTAGAAAGGTCCCAACATTATATTAGGTGACCACTTATTCTATACCCAAGCAATGTGGGATTATATTTTCTAAATTCCCCTCATGTGCAACTACTTTTGAGGTTTGTCACGTATAATCTTTAGTTTTGTGTCTATCATCACGCTACATTTTTTTTTTGGTCTATCATCGTGAGGTGTGAACTTTTTTCTTTTCTTTTTAAAGTGGGTAGAATGGGTTCCGCTATGATATCATGTTGAACGTTGAATTCAATTCAAAAACTTAACTATTAGGTGAATAGTTCCCAACATTATATTAAGTAATCACCTATTCCATACCCTAGTAATGTGAAATTATATTCTCTAATAGAATGCACCCTTGAAACCGACTTGCAAAAGAAGGGTGCCCAAGAGACTTATTATATACACACGGTTAAGCTCTTATTGTACTCAATGTGGGACAGATCGTAACAATAGAACCCTAGAAGCTTGCAAAAGCCATCTAAAATCGATCCTACGTTGTATGTTACCAAATAAGTGTCAAATCTTATTCCAGATGTAATTAGAACTTCTAAAAACTTGGAAATTCATCAGTTTCTTTCCAAAAAAGGACTGATAACTCTACTAAAGCCATCTTTTTTCAATTGACCGTCTTCACATACATATTCACATAAATGCGACTGCATCAGTGGGGAAAAACATTTATATGCTTTTACCATAGTATGGCATGAATACATGCATATAATTAATTGTCTCATGCGAGTTTTGCAGTTCCTAAACACTGGGCACCTTATGACTGCAGGTGTTTCGCGTGGGAAAGGTCAGGACTTATTTCTTCGTTCCTTCCAAGAAGGTCTGCAGCTAATCCAAGAGAAGAAACTACAAGTGCCATCAATGCATGCAGTAATAGTTGGAAGTGATATGAGTGCTCAGACCAAGTTTGAAACAGAATTGCGTAACTTTGTGGTAGAGAAAAAAATTCAAGATCGTGTTCACTTCGTCAACAAAACCCTGAATGTAGCTCCTTATTTGGCTACAATTGACGTCCTTGTTCAGAACTCCCAGGTACTTCTGGTGATTTATGGTTTCAACTTTCAATTCACATTGCAAATTACTATTTTGTTTATTCTTTTTTTGTTTTCAAAATTATTCTCATAAAAGAAAAGACACAAAATGATTTACCATGAGGGAAATAAGATTAATTGATTTACATTTTATAACCGTGTTTCAAGTCGGCAATGCAGATCTCAGGATTTTTTCCCTCTTTGATAAGAAATGCAGTGCACAGAATTTGTGGTTATACGAGCCCAACAATAAACAAGGATCAACATTTTGTTTTAGGTATATTGTTTTGGTTAGCTTGGAAATGGAAACAACTGGAAATTTAAGGGAAAATAATAAAATAAATGAACATCTGAGATCTTTGAATGTTAGGCGATGAACAAAAAGAGTTAAGAGACTTATTTGGGGAAAGGAAGTCTGGGATTAAAAAAGAACACATATAATTGCAAAATTCTACTCGTAGTAGAGAGAACAAAAGAAATAGAAAGTATCAGTGGCATTTTGTTTTTATAAAAGAGTACTTTGTGGTAATAAAGAAAAATAACGTTTTCTATCTTTTCCTCTCTACCTCTCCTCTTTTTCTTTCTATTTTTTCATATTCTCTAATTTAATTTTTTTGTCGTTCTCAAATTTATTACTTTTAAAGGTGTTTTTTTTTTTGGATGGTTTGCTCAAGCATCATGTTGTTTGCCCCTTGTGAGGGTGTGTTGAGCATACATTGTATATCTTCTCTTTTTGGTATAAACTATATGTTTACCTGCTAAAAAAAAACCATTTAAAAAAAAACCCCAAAGCGAAATGCCGATTGTTGGGATGCTCCTAAGAGGTGTTGACATTTCATTATTTTGTACATTGTATTAGTGCATTTTGTTATCTTTCAGTGAAGCATTGGAATTTCGATATTCTACTAATGTTTCGTTTGGTTTTTCTTGGAAAAGGTATCGTTTTGGTTGTTTTGATGGAAATGAAATGAAATTCTTGTTTCTTGACTATAAATTTGTTCTGCCTTTGCAACTTGCTGAAGTTTGAGGATCCGACGGCAGGTTTAAGTTGTGTAAAAAATGATCCACGCATTGATTCCTAATGAATAATTGAGTGAATAGAAGTTAATGAAGAGGATTACCATGAAATCCTTAGATATAGAAAACGATGAAGATAGACTATTTTTGTTGTCAAAACTTTTGAGAAAAAGTTATTGTTAAAACCCCAAAAACTTGTTAAAAATCACTCCAATTAACAGAGGTGAATGCACCGTGAAGCTACCACCGTTCTTTGATTTTGGCTTGCCACGTAGGATTGGCTCTGATCATCCAAAGTTAAAGATCACTGATGGTCTGATCCAAACATGTTACCCTTAAAGGGAAAGCGGTTTTAAAGTATTATGGAGCAGTCAACACTGCCTTGAAGAGAAAAATTGAATACCCTCAAATAAAAAATGGCTTCACAGGAATATGTTTGCAACACTTACTCCTCCAGCCCCCTTTGTTCATTTAGTGAATTCTTTACCTGGAATTCTCTTTTTCAATTGAGATATGATAATTCAAGCATATTTTTGTGGAAGGCACATATATGAGACCGTGGTTGTCGAATCGTGAGTCGTAATGCTAAAATAATAAATCGTGAATAGTATCAAATTGTGAATCATAAGATTCACTTCATATTTAATTTCTTATAAAATATAATTATATACATGTATATATATATAAAAAAAAAACCCCCCAATAAGTTTTAGATTCATGCAACAATCAACATTAATTTAAAGTTTAAACTTCAAACTTCACCGTTCGAAGAATTGCTCCATATTTAAAATCCAAAATAACATCAAATAACTATAAATGCATAATATTGAACCTGTCTCTAAACATCAATCCCACTCCCAATTTGATCATCATCATAATCATTATTATTTTCCTCGAACAATTCTTCACTTCTAGCATCTTCTTCTTCTTTAATATCTTGAATCTCTTCATCCTTCTCCTCGTCATCTTCAACTTCAATCACTTGTTTTTCTTTACCTTTGTTGTTAAGATCTCTAAGCCCTGCAAAAAATAGTTGCAAGTTTTGGATTCTAAATTGAATTTTGAGTATTCATTATTTATGAGTTATACAAATATTGAAATAGATATATTACCGCTTTTTCTCTTTTTGCTATTCTCTCTCTCTTAAACCTTAAAACATTCATCAATATCCAATCATGTGGTTTCCTTAGGTAAGAGGGGATTTTCCTTTTCTGTTATTCACTCATCATCAGATTCTATATCCGACAGAGAAATGAGATCATAGGTATCTCTCTCTTTCATTCTTTTTTGGTATCTTGCCTCTATTAAGAGATTATACTCTGTAAACACGGGTGCATTAACTTTTTATTGTTCCAATGGGTTCCTCCGCTTATTATGCACCTATCAAATAATTATTAACACAAGTGCTTAAGGCTTTATAATTTATTTTAAGACTTGAACTATTAATATTTCTTTTCACACCTGATCAAATCTAAATCCAGTTTCTCTCACATCCTGTAGCATTATAAGTCAAACTAAGGATTTGAATGGCGAGGCTTTGAAGTTCTTTACAACCTTCACCAAAAGAAACCCACCACAAGGTTACAAATTTTCTTGATTAATCACTTAGTAATTTCGTAAAACAAATAAATTTTGCTAAGATGGTTAAAGATAATAATTAACCTAGTTGTTTTTAGGATCGCATTTGAATGGTTATTTCTATCCAAAACATCTTCTCTGTCTTGTCAATTACTTCTAATCGCTAATCGACCTTTTCTCGCAAAATAGGAGTGGGGCGCATCCTTTGAATTATCTTATAAAGTCCCATATTTATCTCATAATCATCAATAAAATTAGAACTATAGTGAAACTTTAGATTTAAATAATAAGCATGTTTATGTATGGGCCTGTGCAATTGCATGTTCCATCTCTCATCAATGATATTCCAAATAGGTTGGTACCTCCTCTTCACTTTTTTACTAACTAGCAAAATTAAATAAAATTAATTAAAAAAACATGAATTACAAAATAGCTATAAATATATACTGTAATCTTCTTAGCCTTTGACATAGTGTTCTCGCGTGTAGGCATTTGTCCAATTTCAGTCAAAATCAAGTTCAAGCAATGCACAACACAAGGATTCCAAAATATTTGTTTTCTTTTTTCCATCAACATTTGTCAAGCTTTCACATGTGCAGAGACACTGTCTATTACCACTTAAACAACATATTCTTCTCCATTCTCTTCTATCCTCGAGTTAAGAAACTCAATCAAAATAGATGATATATCAACACTTTTAAGAAATACAATCCCTCTTGCACTATTCACCAAAAAATTAGTGATAGACCAACCAGTAGTATCGTTCCATTCATCTGATATAAGTGCATCCATTTGTATTTCAATCATCTTTGTACTTATTTATTAATTCTGAAATTGACTCCACCTCTTTTTTCAAATTAGTAATCCTCACCTCATGATATGAAGGCGGTATCAATCCTTTGCCATACTCATTGATGGATTTCACCATCAACTTGAAAAATGGATCTTTTATCAAACTAAAAAAAAGGGCATTTGCATAAAAACATCTGTAGATATCTCTACAAACCTTATCCCTTTCTTTTGGCTTCCAAACTGTATTTAATATGTTCTTTTGAGATGTTAAAGTGAAGCGCTTTTGAAAAAAATTAGCCATTGTACTTTCTTTACCACTTTTATAATCAATTATTTTTTGCACACCGACATCTTCGTCATCACCAAAACAGCCTTCAACATCTTTTTTCTTTTGAGCATCATCTAAGAACTTTTTAAAAACTAACTCACTTCCTTTGGACAACTTATTCAAGCCTTGGTATCTTTCTTATTGCCATCCAAATGATGTCTCATTCTATAAACAGTTAAACACATTCCTAGTATTTATTTCCACAATATTTGCATTTTACTTGTAACCTACCCTTCTTCTCTTCTGAAACTTTTGTAACATGTTCCCATGTCGTACCGGTCAACCACTCTTTTGAAGATATTATGATAGAAACTTAGGATTTGAGATTTGAGAATATCTATAAACAAAATAAAAATATTATTGAAATGAATCAAATGATATCTAGCAATATCATCAAAATATTCAACAACCAACACAATAAAACCTGCAAAACCAACTCACGCTCAATGCAGAATATTAGAGGCAAAACAAGAGCTCAACAGTTGATGTCGATGATGAAGAAAAATAGAGGCAAAGCAAAGAATGCACCAGGAAAATGAAGAAAAACAGCGAGTTCTGATCCTTGATGTCGATGATGTGTTCGTCTTCTTCGGTCCAGCCATCTCCTGTTACGAACTTGTGATTTCGTCTTCTTCGATTACATTGTCTAGCCATCTGCTGTTGTGATTTTGTTTCTTCGATCAATGAGTTTTTGTCTTCCAACTTGATTTAGGGTTTGCGAAATAGTTATTTTCCATAAACTAGTTCAAAATGACGCCGTTTTGATCATTTCTAGGGCCAAAAAAAGCAGCACCTGAATCGCGCGAATCATACAAACTTGCGAATCGAAATGAATTGGTTCGATTCAATTTTGGAATCATGCGATTCTAGGGTTTTGCGATTCAAGTGAACGAGTCGAACTGTAACTACTAAAACTCGTATTGAATCGTACAAATAGAATTGTGAATTGTACGATTCTTAGTGTTTGTTATGCTGAGTTAGGATGTTATAGCTTCCCTGCCATTGTTACCTTTATTTCATTGCAGGTGGCTAATGAATGTTTTCTTTCCATTTCGAGGCAACTATGCTGTGTTGTTGGTTCCAGTTCAAATTTCACCGCTGATGCTTAAATCTGTGTGTATAGGCTCGGGGAGAGTGCTTTGGGAGGATAACCATTGAAGCTATGGCCTTTCAACTGCCTGTATTGGTGAGCCCTTTTTACCAAATTTCTGATTGTTTCTGCTTGTTATAGACCAAATGGATTGAAATATAAATATAGCCAGGAAAAAAAGAGGATACTAATACTGTTAAATTTGAACGGGTTGTTAGTGGGGCAAGCAATTTGCACGAGTCTTTTGGCACAAAGACTTTGATCTGGTATATTGGTGATTACAAGGCTATTCTCAATTGTATTTGCTCTCATGGCTCATGGGTTTAAAAGAACTGTATGTAGCTTTTGGTTATTGAATGGGAAGAAACCATTCTCTTCCCACAAAATTAATATATGAGATCATCTGCTGTCCTCAATCTGCAATGTGGGTGTGAGAAGGGATGAAATTCCAGTCATTTGTCATATTTCAATATTAAATTTCTCACTTGTTGGTATTGGTCATCTTTTAGTTATGTTGTCGTGATTATTGTACAGTGGAACAGTTTGAGCCTTTTGAGGCGGTGACATGTATGTGCATTGGTCCATGTGTTGGCAAGTTTTAAATACTTACATATCGGAATATTGGACCTCTAATACTGATATATTTTTTATTATATCTATCATGTGGTCTTTTATCACTTGATACATAGCCATATCACCGACCTCAATACATATCTTGATATTGCACAAACACTGCATTCACATTTGCTTCTTTGCCTTAGCATGTTCGTTGTCCAAATGGTAACATTAATTTGGTAAATATTGTTTATATCAGGGTACGGCAGCTGGAGGCACAATGGAAATTGTGGTTAATGGGACTACTGGGTGGTTGCATCCAGCTGGGAAAGAGGGGGTAACGTCACTTGCAAAGAATATTGTCAAACTGGCCACACACGTTGAGAGGAGGCTGACCATGGGGAAAAAAGGCCATGAGAGAGTGAAAGAAAGGTTTTTGGAACAGCACATGTCCCATAGAATAGCTTTGGTTCTGAAGGAGGTATTGCGGAAATCGAACGGTAACACTTAGCCATTCACTTGTAAATCATATCTTTCATACCGTGCGATTTTTCTATTTCCCCTCGTGTATGTATCTTGAAATATTGTCCTTATTACAAGGACATTCTTGGCAGATAGTGAATCTCATCCTCTTTTTGTACCATATGTAATGGCATTTCTATTTTGGTTAGTACCGAAGTGAACGTTGAAAGTATGGAAATAAGGACACGAGCTCTTCCTCTTTTATCTTACTATGCTGGTGAGCCAAGGGAGAAAGCGACTTAGTAGTACCATCAAAAAAACAAAAGAGTAATAAAAAAGGCTGTTAGGCTAATAAATGGACTTGGCCAGGTTCAATAAAGAATTGAATGTAGAAAGGGGATCCTAAACAAAAAAGGAGTTCATGTCAATTTTTTTTTTCCAAGGACTTCGATCACTTTTGCAGGAAAAATGGCATTCCGCATCAATTTACTACATGCTTCATTTCAGGACAAAATGGAGTTGCTGAAAGAAAGAATTAGAGAAATGTTAAAATGGCTAAGAGTATGAAGTTCCATGGAGCCGCGGCCCTTGCTGAAAATCCAGGGATTTGGAGAAAGCCTTTCCTTGCCATTTAACTCCCCGCTTAGTATTTTGATGTACTTTTTTTTGACTATGTCCTTCCTCAAATGGAGCTCAATGCACAATAAAGATATTATGCTGGCTTCTTCCCTTAGCTAGAACGATTAGGTAAGCTTCTTTCGGGGCGGCTTGTCTTGTGTCAGAAAAAGGGGAAAAACAAAGCAATGTCAAGAGCTCCGTCAATCCGTTGTTCATCAAAAGACAAATCTCTCTCGTTATCATCTCCTGCCAGGTGTAACAAAGGATGTTTTGTTTGCTTCTCGCAAACAATGGAGCACATAGCATCCAGAGGAGCAAAGCTCATTTTCTCTTTAGGGTCAAGTGGCACAAAAAAAATGGTTGGCCCGTCAAAGTTCGGTTCCTTTGTGAATGAAGTTAAAAATCAACAAGGGTTCGTAAAACGAAGGGAGTGTATAGTTGGTGCCCAACCCTAGTTTTTTCTTTCAACTGTTGGTCAGAAGAGTTAGACTTTTACTCCAAGAGAGAGAAAGGGAAGGAGGGGTGTTGTCCCCTTTATATGCCTTGTTGCTTAATCTAAGTAAGTTTGGGCTTTATATGCCTTGTTGCTTAATCTAAGTAAGTTTGGGCTAGGTTGTTGTGCTTGTGCCTGCCAAAGTTGGCCGAGGATTCACAGTAGGCAATTTGGCTGATCAGAACTTGTGTGTTGTCAAGAAGTGGCATAGGTTACAGAA
>JAULJZ010000022.1:12078039-12090288 GCA_032270985.1 Heliamphora pulchella | reverse complement strand
TATATTATTATAAGTTTATTAATTTATTATAACTTATAAGTTTAACAATTAAATACAATAAGTTTGAACAATTAAAATAATAAAATACAATATAAATTTTATAATTTTATAATTTTATTAATTTATTATAACTTATAAATTTTATTAATTATAATTTGGGTGGGCTTTGGGCGGGCCAAGTGGGCGGGCTCAAGCTTGGGCTCTCGAATTTCGGGCTGGCTCGGCTTGGCCGATAGGCTTAGGAGTGAGGCCCAAGCCCTGAGTTGAGAGCTACGGGCTTGGGCCGAATTCAAATCTTAATTGGGCCAAAAACGAGCCTAAAAAAAATCGCAAGTCACCTGCGAGCCACGGGCTTATTTTACACTTCCAAGGGAAGACAACCCTTCCAAATTCATGGTAATTGTCCTCACTTAGGAGATGGAGGATTATATTAGGGAGACGTGAAATTTACAAATTAAAATTTGTTTTATAAAATTAGTTATTTTGTGTTTATAGTACGAGATTGAAATTAATAATTTAATAAATGAGAGATTGATTATATCTTATTTATAGTATTAATAATATTAAGCTCATTTTTAATTGTATTAATATCAAGTTTTAGATTAATTTTTTTATTTAACTGTTAAAAATAAATTTACAATTTTTATCTTATTTTTTATTGCACCATAATTAAATATGAACTAAATTTTTTATTATACACATAATTTATTTTATAATTATTTAATATTAAAAAAAATATGAAACTTATAATATTTTTTAGCCTTCTTATTCTATCTAATTTTGTTCCAAAAACCTAACAAGCCCGGACAGTAAAGCCCTATTTGGGATTAAAAAACTGACTTATTTTAAAAAGGTCAGCTTTTAAGCTAGTTTGTTTGGGTTAATATTTTAAAACAATTAAAAAAAATTAATTTTTTTTATAAATATTCTAATTTTTAAATATTCAAATTATTTTAAATATTCTAATTTTTTTATTTTTTTTAAAAATTAAATATCTTAAAAATCAACCTTAATAACTATCCCAATTCCACAAATAAAAGAAAACAAAAAAACAAAAAAACAAAAGAAGTGTGAAATCACCTTTTTCTTCAGTCTGCCTTGAAGAAAAAGAAATCCTTCCCTGCTAATATAAGCCCTTCATATGCCCCCTCCATGAAAATGCAAAACGTATAACAGAGGGAGAGAGAGAGAGAGAGAGAGAGGTGGAAAGGGATTGGTGAAGATGTTTAGGAATCAGTACGACACAGATGTGACGACATGGAGTCCGCAGGGGCGGCTGTTCCAGGTGGAGTACGCGATGGAGGCGGTGAAGCAGGGGTCGGCCGCCATTGGGCTCCGATCCAAGTCCCACGTCGTGTTGGCGTCTGTCAACAAGGCTCAGTCCGACCTCTCCTCCCACCAGAAGAAGATCTTCAAGGTCGACGACCACATCGGCGTCGCCATTGCCGGCCTCACCGCCGACGGCCGTGTCCTCTCCCGCTACATGCGATACGAGTGCATCAATTACAGCTTCACCTACGAGTCTCCCCTTCCTGTCGGCCGCCTCGTTGTCCAGCTCGCCGACAAAGCCCAGGTCCCCACCCCAAACCAAACCCTACTCTCTCTCTCTCTACTCAAGTACTCAGGCACATGTATATTGACATATGCTTGTTAAGTTATTATTGAATTGGAATTTTGGCGAGTGATGATCGATATGATGGATCGTGCAATGTGTTAGGGTTTAGTTTAGGTGTTGGGAATTGAGACATTTTTTGCAATAGGAAAGGAACGTAGATAACAGATTTTAACCTAATGGTACATGTTGTTTTGGTTGAGATATAAATCCAAAAATGGGAAGCCAAAAGAAACTCTCACGGTTGATGCTACCAATTTCTTCTGATGGGCTCGTTTTATAGGGGTTGTTCTTTTTTGTGTGATAAAGAGCTTCAGGTGGTTTTTTTTTTTTTCTATTCAAGAAGTTATGTAGCTTCCATTGTGATTTTTACAATTATGGAAACAGAGGATAAGAAAAGGCAGGGAATGTGATAGCTTGTCATCCAACTGTACCAATTTTCTTTTCCTCGTGATTGTCCTGGTTTTGAAACAATGTAAAGAGAACCGTTAGAGATGCTAAATTAAACATTATAATGATTTTTATACTAGATTAGATAGTAAAACGGGAGAAAAAAAATGTCTAGAAACTTGCCAAGTGAAGAGAAAGGAGAACAACATATCTTATTCAAGTTAAATGTATAAAAATCTATGGTGTTAGTGAAGGATGAGGAGATTAAAAAAGGATAAAGAAAACTATTTTGAAAAATTATTGAACAAAAAATATGTAGAGAAATCTGGAGGAGAAGAATTTGATAACTCTGATAAAACTAGAGAATGAAGTATTATCGTAGAATAAGAAAGCTTGAAGTGCAGGTTGTGACTGCATGGTTGGTTGTTGCAACCAAGGAAATTAGGGTTTGCGTATTGCGACTGTGAGCTTTGAAGGTTGCGGTTGTGGGCTTCTGAGGGTTTTTCAAAGATGCTTTGCATTCGAGAGTCAGGTTAATTGATCGAATGTTCCTTCACATTTTTTCATCATCGGATTTGTCCAGGTATGCCTAAGATACGGCTTGGTCAAATTGGGTATCTACACCGACCATAATAGATTTGATAATTTGGACCTATAGGATAAGTTCCTATTTGCCCAACTTTTAATCTGTGGTAATTTTACCAATAAGCTCAGAACAATGTACAATGGTCAACTTCGTAGAGATAACGGGAACTCCCAAATATTTAACTGGGAGTGAGCCCAACTGGGATCTAGAATGCTGAAAAGGTCAGTTTTCTCGTAGCAGTCTACTCCTGCTAGGAAGAGTGTGCTCTTAATCTTATTGTGTAAATCCCCCTGAGTATTTCTGAAACTCCAGAAGAGCATGATGAATAATCTAGAAGGATGAAAGATCAGGTTTGCAGAGAATAAAGAGATCATCCACGAAACAAGCATGGTTCATGTTAAGGAGTTTGAATAATTAAATTTGATTTTGAGTAGTTGAATTTATATATAAACAATCTCGTAAAAACTTGTGTTTGGTCAGTATGTAAAGAAGATGATTTATATTGAACATTTGGATTTTGAGCTTCAAGTATGCTTTTGTTTGAAAAAATTAATCATCCCAACACCTGATTATGATTTATGTGATTTTAAGAAGGGACTAAATTATATTAATGGTACCCAAACCATGTGCTCTGTGGCACTTTGGTCACCCATGTTTCAATTGTGTCAATTTAGTACTGAAAGTATGAATTATACTAATGGAGTTGGTGTTATTTTTAAAGAAACACCCACCCGTTAAACAAACAATAAAGTAATAAATACACTAATGGTCCCCAATGTAGCGCATTTTGGTCTGCACGAAATTCATACTTCTCATCAACCTCATAAGATGAAACTAATTGGGGACCAAAATAAGTAAAGAAATGAACAAATTTATTAACAAATTTGTGCCATGTTATAGGAGTCCATTACCCATTGTTGTCCAGGCGCTTGTTCTGAGTTTCTGATCCCCATCCATTGGACATTGGGACGCTGTTGAACACAACCATAAGCTAAACTGCTTTACTGCTTCAAATGGTTGTCCAATAGAAAGGAATGAGGATTGATTGCTCTTAATTTTAAAATTTCAAAATTCTACATTTTCTTTTTCTCTCTTCATTATATAGATATAATTTCTTCTCTCTACATGCGGGGGTGGGAAATTGTGAGTTTAATTCAAGATCAGCTCATCCTCTTGTAATTGTTTCTTTCTTGGATCCAGGTTTGCACCCAACGCTCATGGAAACGGCCTTATGGAGTTGGTTTGCTGGTGGCCGGCTTGGATGAATCTGGGGCTCACCTCTATTACAATTGCCCTAGTGGAAACTACTTCGAATATCAAGCTTTTGCCATCGGGTCTCGCTCACAAGCTGCAAAGACATACTTGGAACGCAGGTTCGAGAGTTTTGTGAGCTCTTCGCGGGAAGATCTTCTTAAGGATGCTCTTTTTGCATTAAGTGAAACTTTACAGGGAGAAAAGCTCAAGAGCTCCATATGCACAGTTGCTGTGGTAGGAGTAGGAGAGGCATTCCATATATTAGACAGTGAAACAGTACAGGCATTGATTGATGCATTTGAGATAGTTGGGGAAGAAAGTCCTACTGATGAAGGTGCTGCCGCTGAACCTGCTGATGACCGAGCTGCCCCTGCTGATCAGGGTACTGCTCCAATGGATATTTGAGGTTGCAAAAGCTGTCAGCATTCTCTCCATCCTTGTCCGAGGATAGAAAAAATATTCACTACCAGCAGTGGCACCATGTCAGTCCTGCCACATGGTGCCACAAATCAATACAAGTGCGCCATTAAAGCAATGTGTCAGATTGAGTTAATGTAAACCAAAACTCTTACTGGTAAGAGATGTCTCTTATTAGAATCTCTTACTGTTAAGAGTTTATACGTAAAAGATAATCTGACGCATTGCTTTACAACACATTTGTATTGGCTTACAGTACCACGTGGCGTGTTGACGTGCTGATGCCGTTGGCAGTGAATAATTTCCCCCAAGGATTAGTCAATCTGGATAGTCGCAGAATGAGGTAATGGAATGTGGTTGGTGCGATGGACAACGTTATTTTTTGTTTGGGTATTTTGTTTGTTGTGCAATTTATTATCTTTCCATCCTCTGCCAGACATTATAAAGCTTTCCTCTATTGAACTCCAGTTTCACATTTATACTTGCATACAATTGACAAAAGTGATCCGTTGGACCAACCTGTTTATGTGAAACTGTTTTGTGATCTTCATGTTTGTACTACTAGCATCCTTTTTGCTAACAGTAAGATTAATTTTGAAGACAAATCTACGCATAAAGCTGTTAACCTGTGGCGTAGCCCTGTCACTATTATTGATTATTATTGTAGGTATGAGAATGGTCTGAGATTGGTTTTGAAAGTTTCCTGGAGGCTTTTTATTGAGGATTATTAGAATAACCTTCTCTGGGTTTTCTAGGAGAGGCACAGCCAGTAGAGGTGCTAACGAATTGAGCTTCTCATGAGCAGCAGCTCGATCAACTTGATTAAAACTTGTTCGATTTTAATTTGTTTAATAAATGAGTTGTTTGTGAACTAAAAAAACTAAGCTTGTTTGTTAAATAAGTTTGGCTTGTATAAGCTTTACTTGATTCGAATAACTAATAAATAGTTCATTTTATAACTTGACTTAATATAGACTTGTTAGATTAACTCATTTTCGGTCATGTGTAAATCATTTAATGCTTCTATTATATTTAGTCCATATTAAAAAAAAAAGGAAGAAAAGAAAACTTGCATATAAGCTTGAACTCGAATTTGAGTTGACTAGTTTATGTTAAACGAGCTAAGCTCGAATATCGTCATTTTAAATGAGCCAAGCTCAAAAAGAGTAGGCAACATTATTCGTGCTTGAGCCAGAGCATTATACATTTTTTTTAGCATGTAAAAACTCAACTTGATTACGGTCAGGTCGATTCATATGTAAACCTAACTACAAATGCATTAACTTACTACCTTCTATGACAATCTAAAAGTTGCTTGAGAGACACTGCAAGTGTATAGACTGACTACCTTCTTTGGCATTCGAAAAGTTGCTTCTGAAAACAAACAGATTTTGAATGGACTTTGAAGGAGTTGCAGGGGTCTGAGCTTCTTTCTAACCGTGAGTTGAATATCTAGACTATGATACTGGTGTTTAAACCATAAAGAGACTCGAAAAAAAAGAAAAAACTTGTGTAACGCGAACCATGGGCTGCTGGATTTCATTGTGATTACACTCGGCCTCTTCAGAATTCAGTTTTGTCGGTAAGATAGACAATGGAGTTTTCCCTAAAGCCTCAACAAAATAAACTTTTCATAATTCAAATTCAGTGACCTTTCCCCAAATGTAACTTAATAATGGTTGTTCTTTTAGTCAAAATT
Organism: Heliamphora pulchella; assembly: GCA_032270985.1. Classification (NCBI taxonomy): domain Eukaryota; kingdom Viridiplantae; phylum Streptophyta; class Magnoliopsida; order Ericales; family Sarraceniaceae; genus Heliamphora; species Heliamphora pulchella. Next base: position 12,084,330 of record JAULJZ010000022.1, on the reverse strand, counting down.
GACAAACAATGACATTGACCGTGAAACAACACTAATCATACCAAAACCCCAAGAAATCTTCTCTTGCAGGGGAAATCACTTGCCACTGCTGGGGATAGTTAGGCCCTGGGTCTGCATTTGTTTGTACATCCATTGCCAGTTCTCTGGAGTGACCTCGCCTCCAAGTGCCCGAATAACAGAGCCGCCACTGCATGAGCCCACCTTGCAGCATTCCTCTAGCGATAGCCCCTTTACCAATCCATACAAAAACCCACTTGCAAACAAGTCCCCGGCTCCAGTGGCGTCAATTGCCTTTGCCTCCCCAATGGCTGGAACCCGAACAGTCTAAATGGATAATTAAATTTAAAATATTACAAAAAAAAAAAAAAAAGGAAAAAGAAAGAATCTTGATGCAGATGCAAAAATATGGATAAACAAGATAAGATCCATTGATTTGAGTTGCTAAGAAGAGACTGCTTGTTTTCACTTTTCGTCAATTAAAAGGGAGCAGATTGTGAACTTAATTTCTATAGAAATGACATTCAGTGCACATGATTGTGACTCGTTGAAATGACATCCTTCTTGTTAATACTCCATAATTTCTCGTTGAGTTGCCTCATCCTTCATCAGTAATATTAACTAACAAGCCCCTTTTTTGATAAAACCATTGATAATCAATAAGTTCCTTCCTTCTCTTTTCACAAAATCTTTTAAAGTAATTGTGCCTCTTAAAGTTCAGATATTTATGTAATCTTTGGCTCATAGAAGTTTTATGACTAAATAACATCTTTTAAAAAATTAGAACTATTGCCATCTTTGTCCTCAAGGGTGTATTGTCCGTCGAGGGAGTGAGGGTCATTGGATCACTTATTTAAGCATTGTCCTTTGACTTTGGTTTTATGGCATCGGTAATTCAAGATGGTGAACTTTAGTTGTGTTGCTCTCATTTGCTAACAATTAACGTTTGGGGTTTCGATTTGAAAAAGAAGGGGAACGTATTGTAATGGAAGAGGAAACAGAAACAAAACACCACTGACCTCCTTTCCATGTCTTGCAATGCATCCGTTAGGGCCTAATGTCACTACAGCCCACCGGCAATGTTTTGCCAAAAATTCAAGAGCCGCCTCAGGATTGGCACCTTGTTCATCCCTAAAACCGTAAGAGGAGAAATCAAGCTCAATCTAACAAAACCGCAGGAGATTCAAGCAAAAAACTTTGGGCATGTTGGTTGTCTTGAAAAAGAATCCAAGCATGCTTTCTAGAAATATTACAAGTGTTCCTAACATGTGTTTCCCAGTAATTTTTATGCTTTTCTAAACAAAAAACAAGAACCAATGTCATGAGTTGTTTCCAAAAATTAGGTTGTTTAAACAACTAAACTTGATTTTGATTGGAAACTCTTCTTTCCCACAAACTGTGTAACATAAAACGGCAAGGAACTAGTTGACAATTCACCTCAGCAGCTCTATTGCTTCATCCTCATTGGCAAAGCAAAGGTCTATATTCCCTGATTCTAGCAACTGGAGAAGAGGCAATCTGAACTTCCGAACCATCTGGCAGAATAACGGATAATATAATTATAAAACAAGATAAGTTTTTGGAGTAAACAGATGCCAAATGAAATCTGTCGACATGATAGTGCTTATAAAGCTAGTAAGACCACTCTTTTCTGTCCACTGGATTCATTATTGGATTCGAAGGAGTAAACTTATATGACTCCCTTGGAACAGAGAGAGTTGCCTTTTGTGCCCTCGATATGCAAATAATAATAGAAAACAAAGTGGAGTGCCCACTAGTTCCATTCCATGAAGATGGAACAAGCTTGCACATAAATTATTACCTCAAAACTGGCCAAATCAAGGGAGACTAGAACACCCTCCTGTTTGGCAATCTGAATAGCCACATGAATAATTTCTAAATTGGATATTGCATATCTGAGTATCAACCACTGTGACATAAGACATGGAACAAAATAAGCTGCAGATTCTGAAGATCATCTTTCACAAGCTCTAGGCCAATGCCAATAAATAAGCAAGCACAAGTTCCTGGAATGTATAAAAGCATATCGTATCTCATGCTTCCTTTGAAAATAAGGAGGAATCTTCATTTCTAAGTGCTGTATACACTTTCTTTGCAAAACAAATGCCATCTATAGTTCTTGGGTGCAACTTTAGTCCAATATTAGTTTACAAGTAATTCAACTTATCAAGATGAAAAAAAGAATAAAATGAAGATGGAAAAAGACAAAAAATATAAAGAACACTTTATGTAAGTAGGCAGACACAAATCACCAAAAATCTAGTTTGCTGCAGAGGTGCATTACCTTGGAACCTTTAAAATCCTCTTTCATTAGTTCATCGGCCTGATAAAGGACAACAAAATAAAAATAATGTCAGCTCATCTTAACATGAGATCTCCACTTCTTTGAGGATCATAAACAAGATAAAAATAGAATGCACCTGAATCTTAGCAGCATTTGAGAGACAGGGTCGCATTGTACGATTGCCCAACTCATCAACCATGCAAACGCACTGTGCCCAACCCATATATTTGAGCACCAAGCGTCCAAAAGATTAAAGAAATGAATGACATAACTAGTCCATTTTTGTAGTAGTATGAAGCTTACCTGAGCAGTAGTTCCTTTCTTCATTCTCAATCTCGAGAGGTTCACTCCATAAAAGTTCATGTTACTCGCAAACAATTTTCCTTGCTCATCAGCTCCACATGCCCCAATTATACCGCAAGAGAGCCTAAAGCCAGAAGCTAGGCCTCTAATAGTATTAGCAACACTGCCCCCAGCTATTGTTTTTGCTGAAGTTGGATCATCAGGGGAAGAAAGAATATGGACTTTCACTTCCCTCAATATATTCTCAAGCTCTTCAATTTCAACCTACGTCGGATAAATGGATACAAATTATATTCTACACAACCTAGTTGCATTTTATCATAGTTGCCTTTTTATCAATATAACAAAAAGGCAGTTACACATCTTCAATTCACTTCCGTTGGCTGTATTGCAAAAACACAACAAAAGGAAGATGACAGACCAATTCTAGCAAATGCGAATACAAATGAGAAGCCCATATCCAGAAAATACAAAAGTTAAAAATTATAAAGCACACATCATGCATGATCATTGAATAATCAAGTTATGAGTGCTCCAATAGTCAAAAAGGCATATTGAAGTTTTCAATATCTTGGTGTGCCTACGGATATTTCAATATTGGTCATAAACAAGTTAGGTAGAACCACCATGGGTAAAAGAAGAATTGATAGATTTCTTACACAAAGCAACCATTTCTTCCTATTCTTTTTTGTTGCATAATCCCAATGACCATACGAGTTTACGGCATTGGTGCCATTCACAGATTTACTTCGAAAACAATCAACGCACCTCAGCAAAAAGGCAGCCAAAAATCATGAAAATTTTTGGGAAAAACAATAATATTCAAACTATCTTCTATACTATTATACAGATTTTGAAGCCATGTCACACTTTTTAACTTCCAATAATATTCAAACCAAAATAAGTTTTTACTTAAATACACAACACCTCAAAAACTGGGTAAAATATGAAATATAATTTGATCAAGCATCCTCATTTCCCTCCTCCACATTACCCACTTTCCCTATTTTATTTCCCTTGACAATTTTCTCCCCCTTTAACATCAATAATCTTACACGCTATGCGTGCAATTCCTTCTAGTATATATATTCATGCATACACGAATTTAAATATGAAGAACTACAAATTATACCAAGCCCTACAGAAGCTGTTAAGAATTCTGACACGAAGTGCATAAAATACCGAAAAAATTGATTGTATAAAACAGAAGCACACAAGAGAAGGCAAATGTCAGATTCTAGATAAACTGAAAGCTCGATAAATTCAAGGATTGATGAGCACAGAAGCTGTCTACGGAGATCATCGAAACGAAACGACAGATTATAAGCATAATTTAGGAAAATATATATGCAGTGAGGGGGCAAGAGAAGAAAGCGAATAGAATACCGGGAAGGAACCACCAGACTCGCCGGGGATTTGAGACAGAAGAGACCGATCGACCTTGGCGACGTGGTCGATTAGGGCGGAGGGTAGGAGGCCTAGTATCAGAGGAGGATCAGTAACAGCAGAGTTGCAGTGGTCTTCTTCTCCGCCATTGCTGTTGTTCTTCGGCTTGTATTCCACCCCCATAACTAGGTTTCCTCTCCCTCGCTCTCTCTCTCTCTCTCTCTAAAAATCCAGCCGAATCAGAAGCTTTCACCCTCCGTTTCCCTCCGATCTTGGGCATGGCCCCTTCCACCCTGTTGTGATGTGAGTATATGTACATATGTGTAGATACGGCAGGCGGGTATTGGGTAACACCACGGTACGCCCTACAAGTCAAAATAAATAAGCTTTTCATGAGGTTTTTAATCAAATGGAGGAGAACACTGAGAGTTTTATTTTATTATTTTTAGTGTATAAATTATTTTAAAAAAATATAAAATTAATTAAATAATATTAAATATTTAAATAAATTAAGTTTTTAAAAAATAAATGGTATTTGAGTTTTACTGTTAAATTTTTTAATATAAATATAATTTATTTAAATAGTTAACAATATATGATTAATATAATTTTATAAGATAAACTGTTCAAATAATTAAACCAATCCATTTTCAGCCTTTAACCCCACCTGTACTGGCCCAGTTCATCAAAGAACTAGAGAGGAACTAAATGCTATTTGAAAATATATAAATAGTACCCCCACACACACTCCAAAATTACACTATTGAGTTTTGATCTAAAGATAAAAATAATAATTTATTTATTTATATATATATATATTTTTATTTTATTAAATTCTTGATTTTTTTTTATCGAGACAAGCTACAAAATAATTTCTTAACCAAAATATTTAAAGTTAAAAAAAAGACAGAATATGTATTAGAACTTTGGAGCATTCAGTGGAAAAATCTTGAAATTCTAATTATATCTGTTTGATACGAAAAAAGAATAGTGCATATATACCTTATGGGCCTGTTTGGGAAAACTTGCTTATTAGTTTATTTTAGTTATAAACTTGCTTATTTGGCTTATTGGCTTATTTTTTCTTTTTTTGAACTTTTTTTATATTTTGATCAAATTTTTTTACTTTTTTGACTTGTTTCAATGAGAGGAGTCTAAAAAGTTTAATAATTTGACTAAATAATAATAAAAATTTAATAAAAATAAAAAATTCAAAACACAAAAGCAATATTATATCAAAAGTTAAAATTACACATTCACATATTAAAAATCACATATAATCAAATAGATTAAAAATTAAAGTCTCAAGAATCAAAGTCAATAACAATAAAAAAATATCAACGAAAAGCATATATTAAAAATTCTCAATGAAACAACATATATAAAAAAAATCAATGATGAAAAACCCACAATAATCAACAACATATATAGAGACTTTCTTATCAAAATCCTGATCTCACGTACTCACAATAGTAAAAAAAGAATAAATAAAAATCACCCAAACAATATTGCTAGTGCACTGTAAAGTGTAGAGCTTTCGAGGTCTCTATAATTTCAATAGAACGAAGAGTCCCTGCGATTTTGATAGAGAAGAAAGGAAAAGCCACCGAGATTTCAATAAAGAAGAAAGAAAGAGCCGCTACGGTTTCAATGACTACTTACTGCTTACTGCTTGTGAAGGAAAAAAAATTCTGAATAGTGCTTGCAAAATGCAATTAGGGCAACTAAGGGCTTTTCGTAATGCCAAGAGCAAATGTAAAATCTAGAGAGGGCAAAATTTTAAAATGTTAAAATTTTAAGATGATAAAAGCATTTTTTAAAATGTCAAAGGGGGCATTAATCCCCCCTCGCCCCAGTGATTATGCATCACACATTAACTTTTTGCAAACTAAAGAGAGAACAAAAATTAATTATCTTATAATTTATCTTTTCTTTCTTTTTTTATTCTTCATTTTACTAATCAAAATTTTTTTTTTGTGTTATTTTTTTGACAACTAAACAAAGCAAAAAAAGTGTATTAGAAAATGTGTCTGTACACCTAACAGAACTAAGTACAGTTACGGCATCCATATGATATGAAATTAATCTCTAACCTCTCTAGAGATTCCAATATGTGGCGATTGATATTGTTAAAATTAATAATTTATAAATTATAATTTGTAATAAAAATTATGAGTATTTGGTAAAGGTTGAAGTTTGTAACTAAAATTGAAAAAAAAGAATTGTTATAACTTGTAACAGAAGTTATAAGTATTTGAAAAAGAGATATTTGGAGTTATGTCCTACTTTTAGAAATGTTT
>JAULJZ010000022.1:12018617-12032017 GCA_032270985.1 Heliamphora pulchella | reverse complement strand
GTGTCCCTGAGTCAAATTATTTTAAGAGTACTTTGGTATTTTTCATAGATTTGTAACCCTAGCTAGACTTATAACTTCAGCTATATATACTGTAGCAGAGGGCAATTTCGATGTAACTTTTGTTCTTCGTCACAGTGAAACTCTGTAGCAACTGTGGACGTACTTTTCATTGGTGACCCATGTAAATCTTGTGTTGTGCTCTTGCTCTTTGTTTATTCTTTCGTCTCTCATAGATTCTGTATGGGTTTGCTATAACCCTAACATTTTGGTTATCTTTTTCGTTTGAAAGATGTCTGTGAGTTTTTTTTTTGTTTTGTTTTTTCTCTTTTTAGCTTGCCTTATTTTCTTGAAATTACTTCACCAGTCTTGGCCCCGTGCTCGTGATTATCTATATACTCCACTGCAGGTTCTGGTGTTATTTTTTGTAGCTTTCATGAGCTTGTAGGACAATATTTTTGTTATCAATTACACTGGAATTGTACCGAGTCGACCATTTGGGTGACTGTAAGATAATATCCATGTTAAAGCATTTTGAATTTATTAGCCTCAGCATACTAACTCTCACCTTGGATGTTTTGAAAATTTATTTTACGTAATGAGTTTTGTAGGATTTATGCTCATATGAATATGAGCCCCCCTTCAATGTGGTCTCCCCAAAGTTTTGACGAGTGAATTATGCTTGTATGTTCTCCCTGCATTTTGTTGGTGTTTATCATGTTGGGAAACAACAAAGATTTAATGTCAAAAATCAACCTAAGGTCTTCTTGAGAAACTCTGAAGTGTATGTACTGTGTTAACTTGAATCCTCCTACTCCTCATCTTCCCTTCTTCTCTAGCTTTTTATGCTTACAATTTCCTGATTACAGCATGAGCTTGATTGTCCTTGGAATAGGATTTGAGTTCAGCACCTTGAAGTTACGTGTCTTACAAAGGGTAAATGATGAACTGGTGATAGTATAATAAGTGGGTAGCATTGTGAGTGTAATTATTTATGTTTTGTGTAACTAGCAATATCACTTATCTTTCTCTTGTAAAATATGTTTTTGCAAAACACCGTTAACTGTACAGTTTGTTTTTCTCTTGTAAAATGTGTTTTTGCGAAACGCCGTTAACTGTACAGTTTTCTCGGTTTAAATATGATAGTGTTTTGGGAATACTGGAAGAGAGGTCAGTCTGCTTTTCCCATATCAATCATTCCAGATATTTGAAGCATGCTTTTCATATTTGCTATATCCAACAAAGTAAGAATTCTGGCACATTAAATTTCTTGATGGTTATTTATTTTAATTTATTTATCACCTTTTGTTTGTTATGTGCAGATGTGCATGGATCTGGTGATGTTCCACTTTCACCGCAGTGGCTTCTTCCAAAGCCGGGAGAGGACAAGCCTGGAGATGCAACTGGGGTGTGTTATTATTTGTTGCTTTTTAGTATAATATTTTCTGTGGCCTGTTTTTCCTAAGAAACTTTTTTTTTCAGAATAAATTATTGACACTATATATTCACCTCTTTAGGATTGCATACACTTTTTCTTTCAGCATACATTGTTCCATTTGCTTTACGCCGCAATAGCCTCTACACTGGGTTGGAGGTTCTATTTTCTTTTTTGCTTTCTGTACAGGAAAACAATCTCACTACACCTCCGGGTTATGCAAGTCTTCCAGATACAATGAAGTCACTGGGAAACTGTGAGGAGATGCTTGATATCCAGAAGAAAAAGGATGTTTTCAGGCCAACTGTGTTTGGCATGGATTCTGGTCGCCGTGACCGCTGGCATGATGAGGAAAGAGACACCAATTCCTCCGTCCGAAGGGATCGCTGGAGGGAGGGAGACAAAGAGATTGGTGACACTCGTAAGGTGGAACGGTGGATGGATAACTCTTCTGCAAGGCACTTTCCAGAAGCACGGCGTGCCCCATCTGAGCGGTGGGCGGATTTGAGTAACAAGGAAACTAATCATGATCAACGCCGTGAGAGCAAATGGAACACACGCTGGGGGCCTGATGATAAGGAGTCAGATAGTTTACGTGATAAATGGATAGACTCTAACAGAGATGCTGACATGCCTATTGATAAAGGGTTGTCTCATCTTGCTCATCAAGCAAAGGATGAGAGGGAGGGGGACCATTATCGGGCATGGAGATCTAATGCTCACAATCGAGGAAGAGTGGAGCCTCCTCATCACCAAACACCAATGCCAGGCAGACCAGGTTCTACTTTTTCTTATGGTCGAGGACGTGGTGAAAATGCTCTGCCAACCTCTTCGCATGGTCGAGGAAGGTTTGGCCCTGGTGGAAGCTCTATGAACAGTATTCCTATTAATTCTCAATCGTTTGGAACTGTCTCAGAAAAGGGTGAGATTGTCCATGGAGAGCCTTCCCCTTTAAGATATAGCAGGACAAAATTGCTTGATATATACAGGATGACCAATATGAGCTCCTGCCGGAGAATATTAGATGGAGTTGCACCGGTGCCTTCTCTTATGCAGGAAGAACCATTAGAGCCTCTAGCATTTTGTGCACCTTCTCCTGATGAATTGGTATTTTGTGCTTTGAATTTCCTTTTAATGAAATGCATGAATATACTTGGAGCTGTATTTATTGCTTTACTTCTTGAGTAGGTTATTTTGAAGGGAATTGACAAAGGGGATATTGTAAGCAGTGGTGCACCTCAGATTTCGAAGGATGTATCCATTGGAAGCAACTCAAATGATTCTGTGCAAGCAAGACGAGCAAAACTTGGTACTGAATGTGTGATTTTTTTTTTTAATCCTGAATATTTTCTTGTGTTTTTTTGTATGATTAAATTTGTTGGATGGGCCGGTGTGAGCAGGTAGTAGAGAAGATTTGCCTCTCTCTGTTGACAATTATAAAGGCGAAAATGCTGACAATTCCAAAGGTAGTCATTTAAATGATGCAGAAGGCTTGTCCTATGAGAAGCAAATGCTCTCTTACAGATCAGATGGAAAAGCGGAACCCATGCTGGATCAACAGATGTACTCTGATAATAAATTATATCCCGGAGGTATATTAACATTGAAATCACAGTCTTAATTTCTCTTTCGGCATCTTAAATACACAGGACTATCACTGATGCCTTGTGATAGATTTTTTTCAAAGATAATTTCTTGATTAAAATTTGATACATCAGATGCTTAGTAATTCTTAATGTTTGAACCTTTTTAGAAAATTTAATGGTTTAGGGGAGAGAATGTATAACTTGGTTGTAATCCTCTGGTTTACCAATACTTGGTTCAGAATAATCTCTCTGGATGAGTTCTATTTAGTGGTATGCCCTGCAACCTCTATTCTTATAGCCCATGTTTCTTTTATCCATTTTATTATGTTCAGCTACGGGAGAAGATGGTGTTCATTATAGAACTGCTGAGGTGGCTGTCAATAGGGAATCCAGTGTGCAGGGAAATTCCTCTGCTCATCCTGGCATGGCATGGCGATCCCCATCAATTGGAGAACGTACAAATGTGACCTCACATGAGTGGAGAGGGATTCCAGTTGATGTCAGATCAAGAACTTCTGACATTGGCTGGTTACAGTCACAGAAAGATCTGAACAATGAATGGGGAAGTGGCTCTGTAGACCTGTCTTACCCCAAAGATGAATCTAAATGGCAGGTTGGTGAGGATCCGATTATTAGAAAGCAGCCATCTGTAGGCGTGGACAGGGAACAGGAAACCCGGAAACTTTTACAGCCTTCTCCAGAGGACCTTCTGCTTTACTATAAAGATCCACGTGATGAAGTTCAAGGTCCTTTCCCTGGGAGTGATATAATTGGGTGGTTTGAGGCTGGATATTTTGGCATAGATTTGCAAGTGCGCCTTGCAAATGCGCCATTTGACTCGCCATTTTCATTGCTTGGTGATGTTATGCCACACTTGCGAGCAAAAGCCCGACCTCCACCTGGATTTAGTGCACCAAAACATAATGAAACTGTGCATGGATCTAGTAGGTCAAGCTTCAGTACCTTTGGAAAGCTTCATGCAAGTTCAAGTGAGATTGATATGATGAAGGCTGAACAAAGATATAAGCATAGTTCAACAACAGAGGCTGAAAATAGGTTTTTGGAGTCCCTGATGTCTGGTAGTATGAGTAATATGGGCACTTCTCCGCTTGACAAGTTTGCTTCATCTGAAGGTAGTTTCTTTCTTCTTTTTTTGCTCCTTCAGGAATTTCTTTACTTGATTTTTAAGCATGATGGCATTCTTTTCTTTAGCGTTTTCCTTCATGTTTTTTTTTTCCATTGAGCTACTCTGATATCAGGTAGCTGTTTTGACCTGATCTTGAGAACTGTATTCACTTTGCAGGTCTGCAGGGATATCGGGGAAATAATTCTAGTGGTCTGCCCCCCTTGGGAATGGAAAGTGGAGACAACCTGTACCTCTTGGCCAAGAGAATGACGCTTGAACGGCAGAGGTCTCTGCCAAATACTTATCCATATTGGCCCGGGAGGGATGCAGCACCAATTGTTCCTAATTTAGATATTGGCCAGGACTCCACAACTCCACATTCAAACCTTCTATCATCAATTGCTGATAATCCTCTCCAGCAGCCTCATTCTCAGAATTTGATGTCCATCCTTCATGGCTTACCCGATAGGTCTACCACTAGCTTCAATAATGGAGTTAGTGGTCGGTCAACTTTCCCAGTCCAGGGTGTCTTGGACCCTCTTCAGGAAAAGTTGGACATGAACCAAAATTTCCTTCCGCAGGCTGCATTTGGAATCCAACAACAGAGGCTTCAACCCCAGAACCAATCATCTTTAACAAATTTACTTGCTCAAAACATTGATAATTCTTCTGGCATTTTAAGCCCTGAAAAGCTACTATCTTCTGGTATCTCTCAAGATCCACAATTTTTAAGTTTGCTGCAACAACAAACATTGTTGCAGTTGCATTCCCAGTTACCATTTCCATCTCAACAAATGTCATTATTGGACAAGCTCTTGTTGCTTAAGCAGCAGCAGAAACAGGAAGAGCAGCAACAATTGTTGCGGCAGCAACAACAATTGCTCTCTCAGGTGCTGTCAGATCATCATCCTCAGCAGCAATTTGGTGAGCAATCTTATGGACAGTTACTGGCTTCAGCATTGCCAGCAGGGAATGCTTCTGCAGATCGTCCTAAGCTTCAACCGTTACAGGAATTGTTTCAAATGGTTTCACAGATACCAGTTACAAATTTACAAGATGAACACATTTCTAACTTTGCCAATGTGCCTCCTGGGGTTTCTCTAAATGTCAGTCATAATGTTGGTTCCGAAGCTTCTTCTATACATTTGCCGCATCAACTGTTTGGGAATACGATCCATCAAGACAAACCGGGTGCAGCTTTGCCAGAATTAGTTGATGATATTCCACAAAACAACTCTTTAATGGCATCAGTTGTGATTGATAACTTACCCCATTCTAAGGTGGCTGACAAATCTCCCCTGGAGCAGATATCACAAAACATTTTAATAACCAGTAAACCTGTCACATCTACAACATCTGAGGCTGCTGTGGAGTTTGTCCCTATGGAACATCCAGGAAAATCTGTTGCAGTAGAACCAATGGGAAATTCTGATAGTGTAGTTTCAGTACCCGAACAAGTAAACGAACTGATGGTTCCACTTACAGGTGCTCTTGAGGAAGCACAAGTTGAAAGAGAACAACTGAATGAAGAGACAAGCGTGGTGAAAGAACTGAAAAATGTTGAAGCACGCGAAGCAAGGAAAGCTTCAGAGAAGAAGTCCAGAAAACAGAGGTCTTCCAAGGCACAATCCTCTGACCAGGTGAAGGCAGTTTCTAAAGTACCCTTTTTACAACAATCAAAGCTGTCTGAAACTGAAGTTTCTAATGTCGCTGACATGAAGAATGAGATGCACATTGGCCCAGGAGAAATTCTTCATGGAATATCTCTGCTCGAAACTACAGAAAACAAATCTGAAGTTGGTGCAGTAGAAATAGTGGATGCTCAACAATTTAAAAGCTCATTGCCTGCAGATGCATTTGGAGATGATGGTGAATCTGTGGATGCAAAGGGTGATTCCAGATCATTTGGCATTGCATCACAGCCTGATGCACAACTGCATACTGGACAAAGAGCTTGGAAGCCTGCTCCTGGTTTCAAGCCAAAGTCACTATTGGAAATTCAAGGGGAGGAACAGAGAAGGGCACAAACAGATATGGCAATTTCAGAGATTTCAATGTCCGTTAACTCCATTAATTTCTCTACTCCTTGGGCTGGGTTTGTCACCAGTTCAGATCAGAAAACAGATGCAAGTGATGCTGAATTAAATCTGGGGAGACCTGAAAGATCTATAAGTCAAAAGAGCAAGAAGAGCCAATTACACGATGTTTTGGCAGAAGAAGTTTTAGAAAAGTCTAAAGGAAGAGACACGGAGATTCCAGAAAGTATCTCCCTATCAGTTACAAATGCTCAGTTGGATTCAGTTGATGATGATAATTTTATTGAGGCTAAAGACACTAAAAAGAATCGCAAGAAGGCAAAAGCTAAGGGTGTTGGATTTAAGGTCTCGGTGCCAATTGCTTCAGCTGATGCGTCTGTTGGATCAAGTGCCAATGAGAAAGGCAAGGTTTCTCGGAAGGCACAGATGGAGAAGGAAGTGTTGCCTGCAGTCCCTTCTGGTCCGTCTTTTGGAGATTTTCTTCTCTGGAAGGGGGAGTCTGCAAACATTCCACCTGCCCCAGCATGGACCACCGACTCTGGAAAACTTTCAAAGCCAGCATCATTGAGGGACATCCAAAGGGAACAGGGAAAAAAGGTTTCTTCTGTCCAACACCAAACTCCAATTCCAACTCAGAAGTCCCAGCCAACTCAGCCTTCACGTGGAAGTGGTCCTTCCTGGTTGCTTTCTGCATCATCTCCTGCCAAGGTTGCATCTCCTATCCAAATAGCTTCCCATGCTTCTGCTCAATCGAAACATAACGAAGATGATGATCTGTTCTGGGGTCCTTTAGATCAACCGAAGCCAGGAGTAAAGCAGTATGACATCTCCTCTTTATTTGACTACTGTGCTGTTTGCTACTGGTTGTTCTTATTTCTGAGAACTAATTGAGCAATTTTTTAAAAATATTATTTAGTCCTAGATAATTACATTCATTCAGGTGTAGGTTGGTGATTTTTTAGATGATCTCTCATATTAATTTTGTTTAGTCTGTTTATTTATTGAGTGCTATTTAGATTTAGATTGATCTTCTTATTTGGGCTTTCCGTTAGGGGCAATATTTGATGCACGGGCGGTTTGGGATGGGGTGATTGAGAGGTTTTAGAGGAGGTTAGCTGAGTGGAAGCCCCAATATCTCTCTAAGGGAGGTACGATTACTTAGGAGTACTCTCTCTAGCCTGCCCACTTATTTTATGTCTATTCACACTATTTTGGTTTTGGTGGCTAGGAAGCTGAAGTTGCAGTGGGACTTTCTCTTGTGTGGTTCTAAATATCACTTAGTAAATTGGAGTACAATATGTTCTGCTGTGAAGAATGGAGGGCTGGGAATTAGGGGTCTTTATCCCCTTATAACAAATCTCTTATGGAAAGCGGTTGTGGAATATGAAGCATGGATATGGATATAGGATACTGATACGATATGATATGGATACGGCGATTCGACAAAATTAAAAAAAGTTGGATACGAATACGGCTATGATACGCTTATATGTGTGTGTGTGTGTGTATTATAATTTATATTATTTTATTATTTAGAAAACTAAGTCAAAAGTAAGACTTAATTTATTTTGTTGTTATTTTGAAACATTCAATAACTATCTGAGTCAAGAATAACTAAATAAGTAATAAATAAAAAAAATTTCCATTAAACATAGAAAACAATATCTAAATGGTAGTACATTCCTAACAATAAAACCAACATATTAACTAAATAAAAAATATTTTTAAAAAATAAATAAAAAATAAAATTTGGAACGTATCCAAAAAGTATTCCATCCGTATAAAAAACGTATATCGTGCGTATCCGACGTATCTTGTGGGTATCCAAAAACGTATCCCTAATTGAAAAATATTATTTTGGATACTTCTTAGGTATTTTTGATACGTATGCTCGCGTATTGTGTGCGTATCAGTATTCAATACGTATCCAATACTTGTACGGGACCATTTTCGGAGTATTCGTGCTTCATAGGTTATGAAGATTTTTTTTTGTGGAAAGGGATCTTGGAGAAGAGTGATCCAGTGCAAATACGAATCCTTGAGGGGAGATTGGAGTACCCGTGTATTCCTCGTATGGTAGGTGTCTATGGAAGGGGATATTGCTCTTGAAATAGGGTCTAGAGACCGAGTCTACTCTAGTTAGACCGAGTCTACTCTCTCTAATGGATCCCATCTCTAGATTTCCCCTCCATGTCTATCATATTTTCCTCATCTCTCTCAGATTTCCTCTCTATCTATCAGATTTCCCTCCCCCTTCCTCAGATTTCCTTCTCTCATATTTTTCTCTTTTCAATTGTATTTTAAAAAAATGGTGGGTGCATAGAAGAAATGGTGGCTGGATATAGAGTTGCACTTAAAATATCACATGTAAATGAAGGCGCAAAATTGTAAAACACACCTTTGTTAATGACGTTTCTCTGATAAATCTGACAAGGGAGGTCAATTTCATTTCAGAAAACTCAAGGGAGGTCCTTATATTTGTCAGTAACTTTGGGGAAGTAAATGTAATTTACCCAAAATAGAAAACATAGACTGATCTGTTTTGACAGCAATATGTTAATGCTTCCATTTAGATGCTTATCTCTACAAAGGAAATGGGTAAGAAAACAATAAGAGTCCACTATGTTTAGTCAATTTTGGTATTATCGTTGCACTGTTGTTATTTGTAATGTTTGGTTCCTTTGTCTAGCAATCCCATAAATAACTTCTTAAACGTTTAACGTGATTTGCGGGAGCATTGCAGGATTAACTAAGAAGCATGTTGGAGCATTCCAGGATTAACTAAGAAGCACGCACTGAAAATTCTACAGTATGCCTAGCCCATTAGGGGTTTTAAAAAGAAGAGGAGGTGGGGTGGGGGGGTGTTGAAGAGTGAGTAATGTTTGACATTATATAATTTATATAACATTGGCATGAAATGGAAATAAAATATTGACATGAAATTGAAGTAGAAACTTGTTGGCCCTTGCAACTGCTATAGATTAACAGAAAAAGAAAACATGATCAACTAAGATCATATTATTGTCCTTCTTTATAATTGACATGTTTAGGCCTTTGCTTGAGTATTTCTTTTGACCTAACCATCTTGTTTTTAGCCGAAAATGAAGACATTGAAATGCATCGGTAATGATATGCATACAGCATACTTAGGTTTCATTCTTGGTCGATTTCCTGGAGTAGTGGAACTCATGTTTAGCAGCTTATTACAAGTAGAAGGTGACACCTAAGATATGTTACTTAGAAGATTGAGCCTTTTGGGTTTCTTATTATTGAACATCCATGAGCTAGCGGCGCTATGTATAAAAACCTGTATGCGTCTTGTTTTTCTATTGTGCTTTTAGACCAATAGTGAAATCATAAGCAACTATGTCTTTTATTGCTTTGACAGTCCACGCCAAATTATGTGTTCTTCTCACCTTACAGTAGCCTTCGAGGGTAATCATATCGTTTTTATTTGTAATTAGGGTAACCAGTCAAATGTGAACTGCAGATTACTTAACTGACATATTACTTAGAAATGGGGAATTACTGTTATGTTTTTAGGATGTAAGCAAGATTTTACGTGGCACATTGGTTGCAAACTTTTCCTAAGAAAGTAAGCTTGGATAGGGCAGCATATTGATACGTACAGACATACATACATGCACGAGCGAATATAATATTGCATGCATGTGTGTGTGTGTGTGTGTGTGTATATTCTGTAAGAAGAACATGACTCATGATTTAATCTGGGATAAATTACATTGACCTCCCTTTGATATTTCTAATAATTGCATGGATATCTCTTGTATTATGAAATTATATTGCCCTCCCTTGTCAAATTTGTTGGCTAAACTCCGTTAACGGAGATTTTTTTAGTAGTTTTGCCCTTGCATTATTATGTTTAACACCTCATCTAACTGTTTCTAGAAGGGTGGGCTTATCTCATCTGATCATTCCTCCTCTACAGACATACCATCATGAAAACGGCCACCATTGTTTACCTCATCTCCTCTGTTTCTCCGCTTACAGCCACCAGCCATCATCGCTATGGCCTGGCAGACATCGCCATCACCACAACACCCACCGCCGCCGAGCCTTCTCTCTCCACCACCATGCCTCCTCTCAACCCTCTCCTTTTGGTCGACCGCCAACACCACTGCAACCTTAACTTATGGCAGACCTTGCCATCACCACAACACCCACTACCGCCTACCTCATCTCTCTCTCTCTCTCTCTCTCTCTCCCCCACCACTGCTGCTCTCAACCTTTTCCTTACAGTAGCCATCATCACCATGGCTATTCTCCTCAACCTGTGGCAGCACCTCATTTATGAATGTTATTTTGGATGAGAAAATTGGAAATAACCATTACAAGGCAAATTGTTTGGAGGAAAATGAATTCTTCCAACCCTATCTCAAATTTGTGAAAATTGAATTTACAAACTCTCTCTTGAATTCTTCATGTTTCTGTCTCTATTTCCTTCCCTCTCTTCTTTCTGTCTCTTAAACTCTCTCCTCTAATATATTGGCTTTCAAACTTAGAGAAACACACGCACACTCTCTCTCTCTCTCTCTCTCCCTCTCTCCCCCCTTTTTTCCCTCTCATATTAGTTGTAATGGATTCTGCAATTTGCTTCATACTTTCATCTTTGTTAACTATGTCACTGCCTTTGGAAGTTGAGCCTGCAAAAAAAAAAAATCCAGATTGCTGTTATGGGTATTGTTTACTGTGACATCTGCTCCAACAACACCCTCTCCAACCACTTCTTACCAGGTTTTCAAGTCAAATTCCCACTACTACATTCAAGTTTTTTTGGACATATATATACGTACATGTATATGTATATTTATATTTGTTCATATGGTTTTATAGCTACATTCAATTGTATAAGCACTGATAGAAGTAAGAATATATTTCACATTCAAAGCAATTTCTCCAAGAACCACCGAGCAGATTGCATTCTCAGTCAATAGAACTAGTGACAAACGCATAGTCTACAAGTTGGAAATATCGTCCGTTGATGATGGGATCTGCAGTTGGGGGTATGAACACGCAACCCCAACCCCCACAAGGAGAGAGGGGGAGGGGGGAAGTGGCCAATGGTTACAAAGTTGGTCAATGGGGGGGTTGGGTAGTGTGGGTGGTGGTGATCTTAGCAGCAAGGCTTGCGGGATGGCAGGTTCAGCGGTGATCAGGTTTGCAGCAGTGATGGATTTTAGCATGATAGGTATGGCAGGTTCGACAAGACGCTGGCTGTAGGGGTGAAGATGATGGTTAGTGGGGAGAAAAACCAGTATCGCTGCGGGGAGAGATTGGGAAGAGAGATTAACATTATTAATTTTTTTTAGTATTATTATTTTATTTGGAGAAGGGTATATGTGGAATATTAAGAAAATAAGATGGTGATGTAAGAAATTTCCGTTAGTGACTTCAACACTATTATTACAGAAACAAAAAAAATTGAGGGGATGTCAATGTAACTTCAGCGGGAACCTTTCTATCCATAAGGGTTTCATAAACTTAGGGGTAACTGTTTATTTTCAATTAACCTTAGGGTATGTAATGTAATTTTCCCTTTAATCTATTATTAAAAGGTCTGCGTAAAATTGTGAAATGTGAAAAATGAAGTTCTACGAATTATACGTAATACATACCATTAGTTCTTGCTTTCTTACTGTTTTTTTTTTTTTTTAACTTCACTATTATGTCTATTTCCTTTTAGAATCTTTCTAATTGCATACTTAATGTTGGTTGTGCATATTATAAATTCTTTTTAGAAATATTTCAATGCACATTTTGGATGTGGGAGTGTCTTCCCCTAGATTGTTTGACAGTATCCTCTAAAGGGATTCACCAATGATTGAGTTGGAAAATGTCCAAGAAGCTTCTGAAATTATGAAATTTATTTTTTCAATTAATACATTACAAAGAAGAGTCAGTAGAAGTGTCCTTTCTACGTGGATGAAGGCTATTGCTTTTATGAACCTATTGTTGATAGAATCAGTTAGTGATTCAGAAAGTGAAAGGCAAAATTAAGAGATATTGTTTCCTGCAAGCAGGTCTGATTTTCCTCATCTTGCAAGCCAAGGTAGTTGGGGTACCAAAAGCTCCCCTGTGAAAGGGACATTTGGAGGGTCATTAAGCAGGCAGAAATCTATGGGCGGCAGACCTTCCGAGCATTCTCTTTCATCATCACCTGTCTCTGCTCAGCCATCCCTGAAGGGGAAAAAGGATTTCATGACTAAGCATTCAGGTAAGCCATTATGGTTGCTGGGTCTTCTAATTTAAAAAATTTAAGTGACCTTTTCACACATCCTACATCCTTGCAGAGGCTATGGATTTCAGAGATTGGTGTGAAAGTGAGTCTGTCAGGCTTATTGGCACAAAAGGTAATGCATTGTTATTACCATCTGCGCCTCACTTTCCTTGATTTTCCTTTTTGTTTTATTATTTTTCTCAAAGCTTTTTAATATTGGTGTATCAAACAATAGATCCAGTTTTTTGGCATGCTAGTATATTATACTGTGTATATTATACTCTTGTCTTTTGCAGAGGATCAATGGAACACATTCTAAGCAATAGTTACAGGATATTCTCTGGGAAAACTTGTTTCCCCAAGAACACTTCTCCAGAAGAACACCCCTCATTCTGTACAAAGAGATTTGACCCGTCAAAAACCCTCCTGTTTTGCTCCACCCAAACCAGCCACATCACAGCCAGAGCCGCCAACCTTCAGGCCTTTCTTCGGCTCCTCCTCGACACTATCCATCCCCTCCACCCTGTCAAAACTTCGTTGAACTCCTCCTCAAAAACTTAATCAAGTCCAAAAAACAACAAAACAAACTCCCACAACTCCCTCATCTCACAATGGACAAGTATGTGAGAAATGGACTCTCCATCCTTATCTCGAAGAACAACACTAATTTGGCAAAACGACCCTTCCGGATAAGGTTATCAATAGTGAAAATCTTCCCGTGAGCAGCAGACCACCCAAAAAAACCCCCACCTTCGAGGAAGCTCTCACTTTCCACGCACACTTCCACCTTTGAGGGAGCTGTTCCTTTCCACGCACTCATTAACGGAAAGGATTTGTTATTAAGGCTTATATTGCCTAGTGTTTCCCTTTCCTCGAAATATTTGCGGATTGTGTTCCTCGTTTCTGTTTGTCCTTAAGTTTCTCGCTTCCTTATCCCATGTTGGCACCTATGATCCAAACAACACTCCCCCCTCCCCCCTCC
>JAULJZ010000022.1:11940633-11959610 GCA_032270985.1 Heliamphora pulchella | reverse complement strand
TATCAAGACCATCTTGTATTGAGCTCTTGCTATTAAATGTTTAACATTTCTCCCCATGTTAAGATTTTTGATACTCGCCAATTTAATTTAATTACTGACAATTTAATTTAATCGAAATCTTGAAATTTTTTAAACCTTTCTGCTTAACTTATTTGACCGTCGGATAATCAAATTCATCTGTAGGGTTTGGCCCGGTCAATACTTATAAACTTTCTTAAGGAAGTATCGTCAATCTCGATCTTTTGGGACGTGAATTTTGTCAATAATTAATATTCACCATATAAATAATACCGCTATCCAACTCACCGGGATTATAGACTCATACAAGATCGTTTCTGCTAATGAATCAAAATAACGAATATTAAATATACGCAAATTAATAATTATTTCATGATTAAGACCATAAGCACTATTCATAATAATCTTATGGTGTGAATTAATTTATATAGTCAGTATAAAATTAATTACCCAATGTGTCCCGTTTAATACACACAAAGTATACTAGTACAGAGAGTCGGAACAATAGACGACACTATTATCTATTTCCCGTAACCAAGGCAGGCTTACTAAAATTTTGTACTACAGTCATACCGATGGTATTTTTATTTTCATCTAAATTGTGATCATAAAATTTATATGCTACAAGAACTTAAAATCTGATCTTCTGTATGTAAGTCGTACTCTACACACTAGATTAAATGCTGTGCAGAATAAAGGACATTCATGCATAATATAAAAGAAATGATATACATGCATTACTCATAAAGATTCTCATAAAATAAAAAATTAATTTTATTAAAATAAAATTAAATAATAAAAACATGATTTTCAGTATATCAACCCTAACATATTCTATATTTGTTACCTTTGAAAAGTTTAAAACAAGAATTAATATTGACAAAGTAGAGGCCAACTTTACAGTTTGGTGAAAATGGTGTCTAACACCTTCCCCTTTTGTACCTTAGCCCCCGAACTATTTTTTTATTTGCTTACGTTAAAAAATGAACTGTGACATTCTTTTTGTTTTCTTAGTTTTTCTTAAACATCAAGTGGCGATTCTATTTTTCTTAAAAATGTACTCGAATATTTTGAATTTTCTTGTTTTATAAAGAAAATAGCATTTTTTTTAAAAAACAATAGATATTTAACGTATCGTCCTACCGAAAACGCCCGCACAGCCTCCTTCTCATGCCAATATTATTGGATGTAAATATGTTTTTAAATTCAAAGGAAATTTTGATAGGTCCATTGCTAGATACAAAGTTCGATTAGTTGCTAAGGGTTATACTCAATAAGAGGGCATTGAATTTCATGAGACATTTAGTCCAACTACTAAACAACCCAAAATTTGAATTTTTCTCTCCCTTGCTCTCTCCTCGAACAGGTCCATTATTTAACTTGACATATCTAATATATTTCTTCATGGACCTCTAATCGAGGAGGTCAACATGATCCAACCTCCTGGTTTTATTTCACCTTCCTCATCCACTCTTGTGTGTAAGCTCCATAAGGCCATATATGGTCATAAATAGGCACCACGGGTCTAGTACTCCACTTTCTCTTCCTTTCTTCTCTCAGCTGGTTTTATCAATAGTCACTCGAATAATTCTTTGTTTATACAGCAAACTTCCAATTCTATCATATACCTTTTGGTTTATGTTGATGACATTTTAATTACAGGCAATAACTCTACTCATATTCAGTCTCTCTTTTCTCAAATGCATGTAGCCTTTTCCATGCATGAACTTGGTGATATTTCTTACTTTCTTGATTTCTCAATTACTTCAAATTCTTTAGGCTACTTTCTTTCTCAGTCCAAGTATGCCTTAGATTTTCTCTCTACCTCTGGCATAACAGATTGTAAGCTCTGCTCTACTCCTATGTCTTTTAAACCAGCTTCTTCTACCTCTCTTTCCTCTGCATATTCAAATCCATCTCATTACCGAAAGATAGTTGGAGCCCTTCAATATCTCACAATTACTAGGCTTGATTTAGCTCTTGATGTTAACACTTAGTATATGCATTGTAGAACTATCGCTCATTTTTGTGTTGTCAAGAGGATCCTGCGTTATATCAAAAGGATTATCCATTATGGGCTTCAGTTCTTTCCTAGTGATTTTCAACTTACTGCTTATTCAGATTCAGATTGGGCGGGTGATGTTCTGACTAGAAAATCTACTACATGCCTACGTCTTTTTCTTGGTCCCAATTTCATCTCATGGTCTGCTAAGAAGCAGGCTACTGTTGCCTGTTCATCCACTGAGGCCGAGTATCGTGTTGTAGCACAGGCTGCTGTTGAGATTAGTTAGCTCCAAATGCCACTGCAAGATTGTCATATCTCTAGTTCATCCCCTCTTACGTTGTGGTGTGATAATATATCAGCTATTTCCTTGGCTGCTAATCCAGTGTTTCACGCTCGAAGAAAACACATTGAGGTGAACTATCACGTTGTTTGGGAGAGACTTGCTGGTAAATACCGATTAGTTAGATATTAGCTATGTTAGTTGTTAGTTACAGAAGGATACTGTGATACATATATATAGGTGGTTATACAGTTGTATTGTGTCATATACTGAATAGATGAAACAAAGCAAAACGTAGTTTTTCTTCTTTGTCTCTCACCAAATACATGAATGTGATCGTTTTGAGAATTATGAGTGTCTTTTGGTCTAGTAATTTCAAAATCACGTAATTTCAAAATTACGTTTTTTTTACGTAAATACTCAGCATTTTCAAAAGCATTAAAATCGAAACTCAATGGACAGAAATTTTCCACCGTTAAGACACAGTAGAATTGAGCATATTCAAAACATGACTTAGAGATCATATCTCACCAATATGCTTCTAAATCCCTAAATGTGTTGCATCTTGTTAAATGGAGTGTCTTCTCCTCTTTCTTCTATTGTATATATTCTTGTAGGAAAGCCACCACTCAACTCTTCTCAAACTACATCATTGCTATAAGTCACATGCATTGATGAGGTAATAATCAATGAGAATAATTTTCATTTTTCATAGTTAGATAACATCAACTTCTTACACCATTCGTAGCAATTTTTTCACGCCAAATACATATACCATGACGATAAACCAAGACTTTCAAAACCGTAATAGCTTTGCAACTATTTTGCTAGAACTTAGAAATGTGAGAAAACTAAAATACTCGATTCCCAAATTAAGAAGATATGCAAAACTGAAAAACTACTGAATTTGTTCATTCCACTTGTTTCAAATGACTTGCGTACATTAGTATTCATATAGGTCCCAATAACATAGTCACATAAACCTAAATTATACAATGAACATCACATTTAAATACACCATTGGCACAAACCCTCTTATGATTAATCCCTTAAATTTAGCAATTCTTCTAAAGAAACATAAATAAATTATAGAACAATCACAAAATTGAAAAAGGTCCTAAAACCTAACAATAAGAATATATTTTGCATGAAAATAAGAAATAATACATATTCTTTTATCTTCGAAAACCTCAGTTTTTGTAATAAGTTCTATAATTTAATTTTATCATATTTCATAAACATTCAAATACATATAGGTGGTCTAGTGATATCTATCAAATTTATTCTGCAACATTTATTTCCACAAACATGTGGGTTGCTTGCTTAAAATGGAAAAGAGTGAGACATACTTAAAACTCCTGAGACATACTTAAAACTCCTCCAAGTCCGAGGTTCAAACTCTCATCCCTATATTCCGCTCCTACTAAGAAATGAGTAATTATTTAGTAGTCTCAGAATATTATGTGGCATTACTTACGTAGTACTCTTATTCAATGATGTAACAAAAAATATTTCAGGTGGAATAATATAAATCCACCCTTATTGCGTAAATAAGAAATAAAAGTGACCCACATAATGTGTATCGAGTATCCTACGTAATACTCTAAAAGCATCTAATAATTTGCTATAAAGAAAAGGATGTTTGTTGAGAACCCTATCCCTAAACATATAAATCCACAAAAACAAAGAAACTTAAATTGCTAAAATTAGTTATTTATAGATTATAAGTGAAAAACTTATTGATTTTAATTCTATGTAGAATGATTTTAATGTTTAGTATTGAAAATTTATCACTTTTAAGTATTAAAACAAGTTAATGCTAAAACCAAAAGTTGAAAAGCAACTCAAAACTAGTTTTGGAAAACATCCTTCAAGTTAAAATAAAAAAAGGTTGTCAATTTCAAGAATACCAATACTAACATTCCAAAGAAGAAAAAATCTCACACACTATGGTGAATTTTATTCATGTTTGCAAGAATCATCAAGAAACTTATAAGATAAATGGTTACTAAGCATCTGTTTAACCAAGATTCTAAATTAATGTAGCAGAAGACCTATTACCGTATCAGTATCAATAATATGATCATTGATAAATATCAGATTGTATAAGTTAATATATTGATTAATATCAATTAAAGTCTCAATACGTATCAACTAATATAATATGTAATCATGGATATATATTTAGTTGAACCACCATCAAAGACGCATGCGTGGCCTCTTAGACCGGTCTCTGAGACCAGAACTCGAAGAACGAAGAACTAAAGACTTCAACCCATCTCTCAATAACTGAACCAATTCATCGTTTCGATCTTTGTCTCCCTCAACAACCAAGACGTTTCGAATTCTTCCTCCGAGTGTCGCCATTTCAGCTCTGACGGGACTCAAACGCAGCGACCGGAGTGTCTCCATTATCTCCGGGATAAGATCCGACCGGTCTTCACAACACAGCGAAGCCCTGATCAGTAATTTCCCATCGCCGCTCGAGCTTTCGCTCAAGCGGACGGATACTTCACCGGTGTCGGAAGGGAAGGTCTCGAGCTGCGTCAGCTCTGAGGTCTGCTGTTTCAGCTCCTTCAAGCGGTGGATCACCTTTGCCAGGAGTGAAGCTTTGTCCGTCTATGGAGAATTCAACAGTGCTTGAAAGAATTAAAACAGGTGAAGAAGACGAAACAAATGAAAAACAACAAAAGTAATTTAAGGAAAACAAGTTCAAGAACTTTTCCAAAACAGATAAAATTAAAACCCTAGAAAACCCATAAATGCTTTGATTCTTTTCCTCTTTTCTTTTAGCTGTCAGCGCGCTCTCTGAATATTCGAGGATCTTCAAAAACAGCTTTGGATCACAAGTTCAGAATCAGTATATCCAAAAGTAGGTTCATAGATACACATAGACAGGTTTTAAATATACCCCTTTTGGTTAACAACCCCATTAACTATATGGTATTGGCCAATACATATTAGAATTTTAAACTCTCATAATGATGTTTATTAATAAGTTAACCGATACTATTCGTTATTAGTTGATACAAAACTGTATTACCAATATTGACATGAATTTGAATATCTCCATTTAGAACCGGCACCAATAAAACTTTCCTCACTCAACTTGTGTGTGTGTGTGTGTAGGTGAGAGAGAGAGAGAGAGAGAGAGAGTACCTTGGAATTGCAGGGAAGGAGGTTTCTTAGTTGGTCAAGATGCGAACTGATTCTCTCTCGGCGCCGTTTCTCGGCCTCTTTGTGATTCTTGGAAGCAGCAAGAGCTCGAGACTGTGGCGTCCCCGTAATTCCAGAAACCACGATGGGGTAAAACGGGGAACTACAAAGGCTTTGTGTCGCCGGAACTCTGAACAGACGAAAACCCATCACTCCTTCTCCGGCGAGAAACCGGGACAGGCCTGCACTTTCCGGCCAGCATTCCGTTTCCGGCTGCATATTGTGGACAGTTTTTGGTAGTCTGGTTTCAGGGTTTCGCTGTAGACTTGTTTGGTCGTTCATTGGGTTTGTCTGTGTCGTTTTGGACGTGTGATATAGTGACCCAACAGTTGATGGCGATATATCGGATGATATAAAAATGTTATATCTCGCGATATATTGAACTTTTTTTAGACCGTAACACATTTTTGCCCGAGTAAAATTATTCAGTAAATAAACGAATTCAAAAAAATACATATATTTTCTATTACTATAAAAAATAACTTTAGATTTTTTAAAAATTTTATTTTTTATTAATATAAAAATAACTATTTTTTATTAAACCAAATCAAACGAAACTAAACTTTTATCTCAATCAATTGGAATCAGCTACATAAATCCTTTTACATCATTCTGTTCTGTTAAAAATCATATTTTTAATTAATTTTAATAAATTCATATTTTATTTTAATTCGGTATCCAATGTTAATTTAAGTCTAATCATTCCCTTAATATTTTCATTACTAATGATATTGTTACTTTTTTAACTACTGCCTTAACTGGTTTATGTTGTATACTCAGAAACTACCTTAGTCTATTTTCTTTCAATTTGTTCTCAATTAGTATAACTTCTACCATTGCACGAATTTTTTCATTTATAATTTTATTTTTTCTAGTCTTATTATACAGTCATTTTAACATTTTCATCTACGCAAAATTCATTTTCTTTATATAAAAAAAATTAAAAAATTTATGGCTCCCTTCTTTTCATAATTTCCTTTAACTGACAAGTGGGGTGAGCTACTCTAGGACAAAATCAATAGCGAATAGGATTATATATATAAAATTGTCCATGTGGTGTATTTATTTAATCACACAGCGGAAAACATTTTGTGTTACATAATGTTGGTTTACCTATATTAGGTAGTTAAAAAATAAAAATGATACACTTATTATGTATTGACATTTTATTTGCTAGAAGTATGATGTGCAATGCCAATTTATAAGTTATTAACAGTAATTTTACCAAATATCATCATAGTACCCAATAATTTTCCTTTTTGCCTTTGGATTGGTTAGATGAACATTAATTAGGTTTTGAATCAAATTTATTACCTTTGAATTTAAGGAAAAACAAAACCAAGGACAATGTTTGCCAAGCACTTTAATCTTGTGGCTAATTTGGCTTCTCGATAGGTTTCATACTCTTTTTAGGGAGCATTTGATAATACAATTCAGTAATTTATGCTGAATGCAATAAAGTAAAATATATTGAATTGGTTTAATAACTAAAATTTATATCAGTTAAAATTTGTATGACTGAGTTTTTATATACTAATACGTAAGTATAAACATGCACCACTATAACTTCATTATTGTCACCATGCAATTATACCGTCGATATGTAGAACCCGATAAACACTATCATCGTCATAAACTACCATCACCACCACCACCATGCTACCAATGCCAGCACCTCGACCATCATCATGGCACAACCATCATCACCATCACCATCACCATCACCACACTTAAACCAACCACCACTAATGCCATAACTCAACTACCATAATAACCACTACCAATGGTGGAGCCACCATGTGTCGAAAAGCATGTGCCCCTTCTTATTCTTATTTCTTATTTCTATTTGCAAAAGTACAAAAAATTTAAAATAACATAATTTGGTGATATTTCGATTTAGTTTGGTTCTTTTTGTTTAATAGTATGAAACACATTTTAGTATTCTATTAACCTATAATAAGAAGCGTGATCCCTAAACCATAAGCATGGTAAAATGCATAGTTCATATGACACCAAGAGTCACTCTTATGTGCATAGCGATCTCTTTGTGCGTACTACAGCAGCTAGAGTGCTTTTCTACCATAGGATACTCGTTTTAGAAGAAGTCGAGTCATGTAAATCCATAGAGCCAGAAGGCTACATTTTGTGCTTCCTAGAGAACAGGAACAGAGCTAATAGAGCAAGTGAGGGTGTAAAGTTTGCTAGAAGAGTAACATCCAAAGGGTTAGAGATGGATGTTTGGTGGATTATCGCAACGAACTGTTGATGACTAGTGAATGATGTTAAAGTATGCACGCGAAAAATTGTCGTAGGCACGAGAGTAACTTTACTTTTGAATAGCATCTCTATAATTTTTATTTTTTTGTTTGTTATTTTTGAAAATTTTAAAGCAAAAATCAAATGTGTTGAATAGAGTTCAACTTTATTGTTGAGCGAGAAAAAGTACCTAACACTTTTTCCATCCTATATCTTATCGGGATCCAATTTTCTGTAACATTAAATAATTGGATTTAGTTTTAATTTTTCTTAAACTTAAGTGGGGACTCTCTTTTTAAATGTACGAGTATATAGACTTTTGATTGGTTTATTGTTTTTAATAAAAGAAACAAAAAAACACTTCAAAACAAATATCTGATTGCGCCATCACAACCCTGAGCTTAAAGGCATAAAGGCATTGCTTTAGGCCCCCCCCCCGCAGAAAGGATTAAAAGTAAGGGCCCCAATTTGTGGTGTATATATATATTATATATAAATAAAATATTTTAGCTTTGTTTGTTTAATACATATTCTTGTAATTTTTAATATTAATTTAAAATTTTTTGTTAATTAACTATTACAATTCCACATTGAAACATTTTTAGGTTTGGATTATTATTATAATTTGACCATTACATTTTAATATCAAGTAGTTAATTTAAGAAAAATATTGTTTGACTATTAGAATTTCATAATGATATATTTTAGTTTTAGATCACAATAAAAACTTTTAAAACTTGTTAAATATTTGTATTAGGCATTTGAAGTTTGAATAAGAATATATAATATGAGTATAATATGCCTTGTGCACCTAGCATCCATCTAGTATTTTAAAAATCTAAGAATAATAGGATTAAATGATTGTTATTAATTTGCTTTTGTTGTTCTTTAGTTAAGTTATCATATTCAAATTTAAAATTTTAATAAGGTAAACATACTATAATGAGAGGTATATTCGTTTGAATTTTTCTAAATATTTTTAAAAATAATAATTTTGATTTTAAAATTTTAATTTGTAAAAATATAGAAAGTCCCATCCTAAAATTAAGCTTTAAAGTCCCATGAAACTCAGAGCCTGCCCTGCATAAAGTGCTAACATGAGCACCACATCACGTGCCACACCACATGAATTTTCCTTGGTGCAGTTCTGTTTATTTCATGAATTGATCTTTACTTGTTTACATTCACAGGCTGAAACAAGAAGAGAATGCTGTCACATTGTGCATGTAACTGGAATGAACACTACAGAGATCACACTCAGGGCTTGTGCAAGGGATGAAATGCTGGCTTAAATATATACATGGGTGCATATATATATATATATGCATGATTTCTACATTTGGAATGAGTTAGTAATAAGAAAGTGATTTTTTATTACTTAATTAAGCTCAAATGACTTTTCTAAACTAAACAAAAATCTCGTAGTAGACAAAGGATCACAAGTTACAAAAATTATATGTTCATTTATCTTAATGCATTAAAACTATTAAATATGTCTTGAGCCGAGTTTTACATGGAACACAAATAATTTTGATCCATCGTCGTGATACATATCCTGATCTAAATTGTGGTACAATAGCAGAGAAACTTCTATAAATTATAATATTAAAACTTACTTTTTCTAAAAGATTAACATCACATGAAATTTAGTATTATTTTTAAACTTAATTATGTAAACATCATAACCACTTTTATTACATATTATCTTGTCAAAACTCCACTTTTTATAGATTTTAGCTTATTAGGAACGCTTTAGAGCTAAGTTTACCATTTTGGAACAAAAATGTACCATATTTCGGAACGTGTATTTTAAAACATAAATCGCTAAGGTGTTAATATTTTTGGGTAACATAGGTCTCATGATTTTTGTGCCTCAAAACTCCCAATGCATTGAGACAAAGGAGTATATAATTTTCAGGAAGATCAATGCTCAACCTGATTTCTAGAATCTGACATTCCTAGAGGAATGTGAGACACTTAAAGAGTGACAAAAATAACAATGGGGAATAATCATCATTTTTGACAAATTATTCTGAACTCCAAAAGAAACAATTCACTAACATGGAAGGAATTCCTGGTAATGAAATTTTTCATTCATTCTCTCCGATTGATGCCATCCAAACAAAGCTTTAGAAGAATATTAGTGCTATATCTCTATATTAGAGAATTTTCATTCATTGTCCTTCTTTCTTGCTATTCAAATATAACCTTGCAGGGAAACAACACAAATTTCCTTCGATCCCCATAAAAGCAATTTGATATATCAAGCGAAAACATTTCTCAATGTTCAAGATTATACTCAATTGAGCGCAATATAGTTTTGACATAATGACTAGGAAAAAGAAAAGAAAAAAAATTAAGAGTACTGACATCATGTCGTTTTGTTCATGAGCCATCAAGATAAAAAAAAAGTGCATTAATGCCTATAACTTCTCACAAATTCAGTCAAATATCCACTAACCTGATCTTTTGTGATGTCAACTAATGGGGCAAACCAACATTCAGTTTTGAAACTCGACATCGAGCCTAGCAACAGAAGGCTTGGTCGAGTTATTCCACTTCCTGAGCCTTTTGAATGCCGATCCAACGAGCATAATCGACCCAACTGTTAAAAGTATTTCGAAGGTGAAATTTAGAGATCAGGCACTAAAAAAGCAAGGATATTAAAGAATTTCTAAAAAGAATTACAGAAAAAAAAAAAGAGTTAAGAATCTCACAGTAGTGAACCCAAGAATGTGTTGCCAGTTCTGACAGCAAAGCAAAGTGCACTTAGCATTAACTTTTGTTGGTGCAGCAAAGGTTCTAAAATGCGTTGTTCGATTACACCAGCCAGAACTTGGTACCTGTTGAACAAAACACAATAAAATGCCATGTTTGCTAAAAATATATTTTTAAGAGCTTGAATAGGCTAATTTTTGGAAACCACTCAATGGAGGATGTTGACAAATGCTGAAGGAAACTGTTTATAGACTTGAGGCCTAACAAGTTTGATAATCACAAGAATAGGACTGTAAAATAAGCTTGTTGGCAAAGAAGCCTAGGCACAAGACACAGGTGACAGGATATGAACACGCCAGCACAACAGTTTTTCAAAAGAGTGGGACACGACTAAACAAGTACACGACAATAATATATTTATATATATACCTCAAAATAATAATTTCTTTTTATATAGCAAATACATTTGCTTTTGTTAGATCACCGTAGTTAAAAATCTTTTCCCACATTCTAAAGCCTTTTTAAGTTTGTTTAGATGAACAAAACTTGTAGTAATGTTGAATAGGGTCGATGAAATATAACACGGTACAAACAGGAAGAAAAGAAAAAAGGAAAAAGAAAATAAAAGAAACAGTAGTCCACGACAGCTTCAGATTATCATTACAATAATATTACTATAACAGAGGGAAGTCACCATATTCAATGGTCCGATGAGTATCTTTATGGTAGGCACTCTAAAGAGAAGAAAAGAGGAGTGCATGGAGCAGTTCAATTCCAATTCAACATACCGTAGATTGCTAGAGACTGCCATATAGACACCATAGCCGACACTAGTAGCTAATACAGGAACATTCTCGACTTCATCTGCAGAGGATTTATCGACAGCCTTCCTCGCATTTATCAAGGCATTTGTGATAACCGTGCCAACCTGCGCAAAATGATATCTGTTATATACAGAAATTTCGGGGGAAAAAATTACATTGTTCTGTAAACATTTTACAGTAATTATCAACAAAAAATGTAGTCCTGCCAACTAAATCTTTGGAACACAAGAATAAACACATGCATCTCCAACCATAGGCAACAGTTATATCAAAGTTGTAAACAAACAAATAGCCTAACCGTTCTGCAAAAGGCAGGAGAATGCAGCAAAAGGAAAAACGCACAATATAGAGACTCCAATTGATTCATCAGGTACAAACAAAGCAGTAGAAAAGAAAATAAAGCCTTAAAAGAACTTAAAAATCTCACTTCTACATAATGTCCAAGGCTGCGAGTTTAACATGCATGTCCCCTAGTCCAAACCCACTACAAGAGAGAGAGAGAGAGAGAGAGATTATTCTCATGAAAAGAACTTAGGATACCTACAGGGACAAACTAGAGACCTCGTGCCTCTTGAGGCAAAAAGGCGTGATTGAGCTACCGTAGCCAGACTTTTCTAAAGAGACTTTGTAGGTTCAATGTTTAATTCGACTAGGATTCAAGGAAAACCCTGAGGCGCAGCGAACACCATTAGGAAGAACCTTACGGGGCAGGCTCCATGGTGTAAAACCCCCAGAATAGTTTGTTTGAACCTCACCATAAGGCAAGCCTTACTTAGACCATTGCACACGCAGCAGAAATCTCATGGAACTTTAACCAAACTATTGGTCTATCAACAAAGCAAGAGACTGATGTTTTGGGCCAACTAAATACATTCTGGTAGTATTAACCTTGGAACAAGTTTCAAGGAAACCAATCCAGTCAAAACTGTAAATATGTTACTCTATGTGGCCTCTTTTGTAAATTTTGTTTAATTTACCCAAAAAAAGGAGGAAGAGAGAGATGGAATAAACTATACATTAAGAGAAATCTACTGAAACAAACTAAAATAAGTCAACAATGGGTAATTCATAATGATACCAATTCAGAAAATGTAATTTGCATAATCACTATTAGTAATTATTTCATCTTTCTTGTAGTTAGTAGAAGTTTCATATGACTACTATGACTTCTTTTTTGCTCACGATGCTTATTATTTTTTTAAAATAAATAGATTTTTAAAAATAAATACACCTACAACATAGATAATACATACAAGGATGACTTTCTTTTAGAGAAATATTAATAATAAGTAATCCTCAATTTCCACTTGCTCTTGAGGTAAGATCAAAGTAGGGTGAAAATACCATTTCTTGATAAAAAATTAAAATAAAATTTTATACATAAATTAGGGTCTTTTAAGATCCGGGGGGGAAGGGAGAGAGGCAATTGCTCCCACTTTCACCAATGTGCGTCCACCCCATGGTTTTAAATATCGCCGATACCGTTATGTAACGGTATCTTAGGCATTCGATTCAAATACGCACTCTGGTATGGGAGTTATAGAAAATCCCTAGAGTATCGACCGATACGGCCGATACGTATCGCGTATCAGTGCCGTATCGGCCGATACTCCCGATACGTGACCGATACGGATTGATATGGGTCCTCAAACAACCCAACTATTTAGTTTCACTTTCCTCTCTAGAACTTTATCTTCGTCTTCAAAATTAAGTGTCAAAATGTTAATTTAAAACAATTAAAACATTTTATTTTTAGTAAATAAGCTTAGAATATTCTTATCATTTAGTTAATATCATTTGCTAGTGTTTAAAAAAAAATCACGAGCGTGGTTACTGATTCTCGTTATTAACTGACCAATTCTCCCGATACTCGTTACACGTGACCGCGACCGTTACTCCGGCCGATACTGCGTTTTAAAACCCTGATCCACCCCCGCATCCAATGCAACATCTTTAACTATTGATCTGATATGCTAGAGAACAAAAAAATTTAATAGCATGCCTACAATTATTTAATATTACACCTAACAGTTTGTTTATCACAAGGTATATGCATTCCATATCTACAAACCGTACACTTCCAAGTCCTCCACAAAAATCCTTCATAATGTGCATGCCAGGTGCAATGTGTAAAATTGTCAATAGAAATTCAAATTCATACAGCTGCATCGAAAAACAATGAGGGTAGTAAAAAGACAAAAATACAATATGAAATTCCATTTCATGTAGTTCTTTGATACTGTGTAACCACAAATTCCACAAATCTCAATGCAGTTTCATGGTATCACCCATTCATTTTTAAACCCTGACAGTAATGACCTAGGCTAGCAGTAATGCTATCAAAAACTGGGTCCACCTGAGTTAGGGACAAGAAAAACATTAAATTTCTTTGAAAGCATAAATCAGTTTTATGATGGCATGCAACATGATTAGCTCTTCTTGAGCTCAAGTCATTCATCAACTCATTTTTTCACATTGTGTCTGCAATGTGCACAACTTGCAAGAAGAGGTGTGTTGCAAATGCATCTCGGTTGGTCGGAGAAAGGCAACCCAAGCTTAAGATAGTGAACAAGAAAGATTACCAAATGAAAATTCAAAGGTAGTTATCCAACACAATGAAGGAATAATTTATCTCATGGATGATGACAATTTAAAGAAGTGCAACAAAAAGGGCAATGGAGACGGAACAAATCCAGATGTTAAAACAATCATGGACTGCAAGAGACCATCTTAATCTGCCAATCCATTGAAGGACGAAGGACAAGTTCAATTTACCACAGATGAAGTGGTGCCAACTGCAAAAAGCTTTGCTCCATTCCGCTGTAAAACAAATCCAAAACAATGAGGTAATGGATTGTCATTTAATTCAGAATATTTGAATTCCTCATAAAACCAAACGCAAATTAAGAGGGAAGAAATTCCTTACCACTATTGCACCCATTCTCTGTAAAAACGAATACGAACTTCTGGACAGAGCAACCTACAGTGAATTTCAGGACCATATAATTCAGGATGCACAAAAGAACATACATATACCATTACAAAATTCTAGCACAATACATTAGTTAAAAGGGGTAACCTGAAATGCATTATCAGGGCAGTTATAAAAGAACTTAGTGATAAGTCCAGCATTGACGGCAACAGGTGGTCGGAGTGAAACAGTAGGAGCAGGAAGGTAGACAAGCATGAAATCTGCAATTATAGCCATCACCTAAGCAGAAAATGAATTGGGAGTATTAACAATAAAGGTCATACATATTTAAGACAAATGACTACACACTTCGAGCTCAAAAGTAGATGTTTATTCAGGAGGGCAATATATTTGTTATTATCATAAGTCCCGATTTTGGATGGGGCAAACTTTGACAAAAGCATCCCCCTCTCCCAGCAGAGTCCCTGCTGTAAATAATAATAAGAAAAGAAAAATAAAGCTACAGTGAATTCTAGATTCTGAATCAATAAATATCTTCATAATACATCCTGGGAATCTCGTTCCTCACCCCTTCAGATGCATACTTTTAAAATAATGAAGCAATCTAAAGGCCTAATTGGGAACTGGCTTTTCCAGTTCTTAGCTTTTTGGCTAAGAATGCAAAACAACTAAGTAGATCACTCGTCTTGCCCAAAAAAGTCAACAAACCAAAATGCTATTTTTTTTTCTGACACTCCAATAAATATCGTATCACAATGAAAAGTCAAAGATACCCTTTTTACATATTAATGAAGGATAATATTGTCATTTTAATACAAAAGTTAAAAAGCCAAAAAACTTAGTTATCAAACAATCTACCTTGTTAACTAAAAAAGCCTAAAGGAAAAGAGGGGGAAGGGGGGGGGGGGGTATAAATTGGAGAAAAAAATAGATCACTAATAAATTTTTTTTGGATAAATTACATTTACCTCTCTTGAGGTTTAAGCTTATTTCAGGAACCTCTCTCGAGATCTCTGAAATGACATTGACCTCTCCTGTAGTTATGTCGGTAATACCAAATACCTCCTTCCGTTAGTTTACCGTCCAATAAGTTAACAGATTTTACTGACAATGACTATTATTACATATAAATTTTCTATTTTACCCTCCATGACTCTCTGTAATCCCAACAACAATTTATGACTCCAGACTCTCCATGAACAACAATTCATGAAATACAAAAAACTAAAAAACAGCAAATCCACCAACGTGTCAATTGCCTCTCCATGAACAACAATTCATGGAATACAAAAAACTAGTTATATCGGTAAATTTCCTACTTTTTTACTCAATTTTTATTTTTAAAAAAATAAAAATTATTCCACTTCAATCTCCTATCTCAGCCCTGGCAAATCCACCACCGTATACGCGTTTCTTCTTCTTCATATTCAGACCACATTCAAACCCTAAAACCAGCAACGCCAATTGGTTGGCACAATGTCGCGACGGATCGCCGCCCAATCTCGCCGCAGATGATCAGAAGATCCAGATCGACATCGGAAAGGCAACGCAGTTGTGTTCTTTGTTCTTCCCCATTTATTTGAAATATATATATACATAAGTTCATCTCCCAATTTCAAAAATTTGTTCTAAATTCATCAAATTGCTGGATTTGATTGCAATTGATTGCCCAGTGTTTGGCAGCGGTGGTGGTGGTGGTGGTTTATAGTGGAGTTCACGGTGGTGAAGAATGGATAAAACAGAACCGTTAAGGTTCACAATGTCAGAATCAGCGTGAAGGTTCACCACAACTGTTCCGTGTTCAGGGTGAAGTTGTTTTCCTAGAGCTTTGAGGAAAGGTGAATGTAAGTCCCACAGCTTATGAGGAAAAATATCTTCACCATCATAAGCATCTATGAAGACAATGTCATAGTGACTGGCAGTGTTAAGAATAAATTCCTCGGCATCCGATTTGTAGACGAAGAACCATTAATGAATGCCTTTCCAGAGAACTTCATTCATCAAATCGGGTTTTGGGAGTGCTCGGGTTTTGGGAGTGCACGCTTGCCGGATGGGGTCATAACCGACCCAGGTGGGAATCCCATTGCTTGAACTGAGGCTGAGGTAACAAGGGGATCAATTTCAACAATGTGAACAATAGCACCTGAAAGGGAAAGAATTAAATAACTCTGATGGTAGAGAGAGAGAGAGAGAGAGAGAAAGAATCGACAAAAGAGCCAAAAACTCAGAAAATACAGTCTGTTTTTTTGAGAAATTTGAAAGTTGTTGAGAAAATGAAGCTGAGAAGAAGAAAATTTAACGGTTGGGAGAAATAAATTTGTTCTTGTGGGTTGGGGGTTGGGGGTTGATTTAGGAGATTACTGTAGAATTAGGGTAAAGGAAAAAGAAGATGAATGGCTGTGAAGTAGGGTAAAAAAGTAAAAGTTCATTTTCCGTTAACGACGTTTGCTTGACAAGTCTGACAGAGGAAGTCAATGTCATTTTAATAACCTCGGAGAGGTCCCTAAAATAAACTTAAATCTCATGAGAAGTAAGTGTAATTTACCCTTGAAAATATGTAACATGTCACTAAGAAAATATTAAACCCCTACATTTCATCTTATAAATCATTCGATGCATATTTACTGTGCATAATTTGTATTTCAAATAATGAAAAAAAAAATTATTAATATGATGAAATTCATAACATAGGACATATTCAGAAGGTTCAAGAAGTGTCGTTGAAGTGCTCGTCAAATATCAAAAAAGTATACGGTATTATACATTTAATTTTTTATTAAAACACATTTAAGAAGGTTTGGATATGCATTTAGGAGTGTTCGAAAAGTGTCATATCAGACAGAACACACCTCATCACAAGAACAAGTAACATCTTTCATACGTGAACACATTTCATTGCTCGACATTTACCAGCACATAGTTGCTTGTGCACCCTTATAAATATGTAATCAGTTTAGTAGCAAATTACCCAACTGAGAGTGAAAGTGAAAGTGAAAGTGAAAGATATACCGATCCAAGTGAACTATTAGCTCAATAATTGAATAAATAGCCTAACAAAACACCTAAAATGCTTAAACTTAAGTTATTAGCAAAAGTTCCCTTGTATCTATTTATACCAAACTAATTTCCCATCTCCCATGGATGTAGCATTGAGTATCACGTATCTTACACTCCTCATTGCGTGGGGCCATATTCTTTCCCTGGTTGGGAAAAGAATGCACAGTATATACAATCCCGAGGCCTCTACCACTCCACAGAGCCAATTCCGAGAACACGAAGCCGTTCCCGGAATTGGCTCTAGTACTATTTGCAATGACCCAAGTAGACTATTATCTAATAACTTGAATAAAGAACCTAACAACACGACCAAAAATGCTTAAACTTGAGTTATTAGTAGACAGTATTCCACTTGTTCTATGTGTATCATAATAATTTTCCATCTCACATCGATGTAGAATGAGGTATCACAAAAGATTTTATTATATCATCAACTTAATGGATGGGTTCATGTAGGAATATGAAAAGTTAGGTTAGTGGAAAATGCTTTCCAGATGCTGATGAACATTTTGAAACTAAAAAGAGGGGGTCATAGAATTCAATCTCACCAAATGCTGCTTGTGCAAGCTCCACATATCTGTTGTACCTCTTACCAGGAACTGCTTCATGTAGCTGAACCAGAATCCACAATGTGTAAAGTTGCCAGAAGTAGGCAATAGTTAAGGAAAGTATTCCCCAACTCCTGTAGAACATTTAAGAGAAAAAGTTTAAGTTCACAGCTACAGGTTCAAATTTTAAAAATTGCTCTCAAAAGCGACAAGATCATGAATAATGAAAATACTAGTAGTTTTATTCTGATTTTAACAGAGTAGAATAGTATAAAAGAATTCATGTAACTGACCCCAATTGATTGGGATAAAAACTTGGTTTGGTTTGGTTTTGCGCTTAAAGGCCAAAGGCTTGAATAAATCAAAAGAATAATTGAAAAGGGCAAGCCATAAGAAATTTTTTCCTCCTTGTTTGTTCTCCTCCAGGTAATGCAGAAGTTACCCAACATGGCAACACAGATGATTCTTCTCGTTTCGCAAATTGACTTTAAGCCGAACTTTTGCTTTAAGTCAACTTAAGCAAATAATCAAACCCAAAAAAAAAAAGTTTGTTTGGTCTACTTTTATAATGGCTTAAAGTCATTTATGATTTTTGGCTTAAAGTGGCTTAAAAATTCTATATACCCAGTAGCTTCAAGGGCCTTAAAGTGCCTTCAAACAAAAATAATAACAATTTATGTGGTAGTTCGTTTAAAAAGCAAAAATGCGAAAAAAAGTAAGGTCCTGGTTAGCAACTTGATTTTTTGGCATTTTTGTAGTCAAAAAGCTAAAAAACCAATATAGTCCGTTTGATAAAGAAAGAAAAAAGCTAAAAAGTTAAAAAATCAAATCAAAACATTAATTCTCAAAATACTCTATTTAAACTCTCATCATATTCTAAAAGACAATAATATTATTTGACGATTTATATACTATATTACTACTAATACCAACTATATATAATTATTATCATCAACTATATAGAAGAACAATATTGTTCAATTTAAACAAAAAGAAAAAAAACTAATTTTTTATCCAATTAATCAATTTTAAAAAAGCCAACTTAAAAATTAATTTAACCAACAACGTACTTTCAATTAAAACAATTTTTTTTTTCGAGGGAGGGGGGGGGGGGGGCGAATAA
>JAULJZ010000022.1:11916072-11931394 GCA_032270985.1 Heliamphora pulchella | reverse complement strand
GCGGCTGGAGGGACTGAAGGTTAGGGTTTGATGGCTAGGGTTCCATGGCTCTGATACCATGTTAGAAAAGAGAGAAAGAATACGGAAAAATGTGTCTCATTATGAGACATACTCACATATTTATTAAGCAAATGAGAGCTTACAATAGATCTTGTGGGCATCCTCACAGGATTTTATTACTACTTAACATCTTAATACTAAATATATATTAACAAAAATCGTAATGGGAAAATCTCGATATTTATTGACTGAAGGATAAACAGTCCGTTTATGCTTAGGAAGTTCACAAAAATCACAAATTAAACTACTCTTAGGACAATGTTTAGCCAAAGCAAGAAAACGTTTCTCTAAAATCCCAAAAGCGGGGTGACTTAAACGATGCCACTGATGAAAGATGGAATCGGTATCAATTTGTAGAGCTTGGCTAGAAGACAAGGGTAGAAAAGGAGATGGAGAAGGGACATCTAGAAACTATTGACCACCATATGCGCTACTATTGTCAATCGTTCTCCTCGTCACCAGTTCCTGAAAAACACAATAAATAGAAAAAATGATTACTGAATGGTAACGAACTAGTAAGACTACCAACATATAATTGGTTAGTGGAAAAAATAGGGACATGGAGAACGAATGAGAGACTAATAGAAGAAGAGTAATCAATAGAACCTTTTCTAGATACATAAGACATATACCCATCAACTACTCTTGCGTTATCTTAAACAGAACACGGAGAGTAAGAAGAAAACATAGAGGAAAAGCCACTCTTATGATCTATAGCATCCGAGTCTATGATGCAAGGAATATGATAGGCAGAAGCACTTAGTGCCTTAGTTTAAATGCCTAAGTGAGCAAAGTTGGAAGAGGAACTGGAAGTAGAAGTTGTAAAAGTAGAGTTGTCAACTTTACGGTGAGTAAATAACTCATCTTGAGAAAGAGGGCCAGTCTGATCAAATGTGCCTCTAGAAGTCTCAGAGAGATGGGCATGGCTCTGACATGTAACTTTCAACAGTGCTCTATAGTATGTCTTGCCACAGTGCTCACACCACAACTGGTCATAATCTAGTCCACTCTTCTCCCTAGACTTGGAATAGCTAGGCTTGCCATTCCTAGAAGTAACTGGTAGCATATAGCCCTCCTGAGTGGAGTATGCACCATGGCATGACGCCTGCTCTCATCCTACTGAACATGAGCATATGCCTGACGTAAGGTAGGAAACGGACCGTGACTCAAAACTTGAACATGGATCTGATCGTACTCATTGTAAGACTAGCAAGAAAATCATAAACACACTTCTTTTCCACAATCATCTGAAAAGCAACAACATCAATAGTACAAACTGCCTAAAAATCCTGATAATAATCAATCTTATGCCATAAACTAGTCAACTTTGCATAATATTCAGCCAAGGACCGGTCTCTCTGATCCAGTCCACGAATCTTTTTTCAAAACTCATACAACTGAGAATCATTACTAGTATGAAAATAAGTCTGAGCAGCTATTGGCCAAATTTTATGTGCATTATCCAGAAGTAAGAAACAATAATTAATGGAAGGTTGCATAGAATGTAACAACCATGACATAACAAGGGCATTGTTCTCAATTCACCGGTTGCGGTAAGGTCCTACAACATTGGTTGTTTAGCTTCACTGGAGATACATCTAGATACACTACGAGCAACAATAGCTAAAATACAAGCATGGGACCAAATCAATTAATTAATGAAATCCAACTTTTTAGGGCTAATCTGAAGAGATGGACTGTCACTATAAGTCCCTTAACAACTCAATCCAGTCCCCTTAGTTCCACCCGAAGGCTTTCAGTTTCTAACATGGCCAAAAATTACCAAGAAAAAGTAGTAACAGTCCAAAAACCCAACACAATAACCAACTCTTCAAAGGACTCGGATCAAGGTTCTGATATGTAGTAAAGGGTACTGAATAGAACGAAGAACTTAAGAAAAACTCAAATCAACACATATCATACCAAAACCTCCCAAAAGAGTACAGAAAAGCAGCATAAAACCCTAACGGCCATCAAACAGTAGCAAAAAACATGGCACAAACCCTAGCCGCCCCCTATTTGAGTGAAAAATCAAGCTTAGTTCGAAAACTAACAACCTTAGATCGAAACCAAAGCTTGGCTCTCTAGTCAGCACCCATGAAAGCCATTTTGGCCATCAAACCATGCCAAACAAGCTTCGAGCGAGGATTGCAAAAAAAAAAAAGATCAAAAAAATCCAGGGAAAAAACATAAAAATACATTAAATCTGGAAAAATAAAAAATAAAAAGGAAGGAGAAGAAGAATAGGAAGAAATTAAGAAATCAAATGTGCCTTAGCTGTGATACCAAGTTAGAATAATTGTAGAGAGAAATAGAAGACAGAAGAAAACCATAGAGAAAACAATTGCGGTAAAGAATGAGAGAGCAACTTAGGGTTCTCTCTCACACCACTGATATTTATATATAATAAGACCAAAGCACAATAATACTCTTAAAGGAAATAACTAAAACATTTAATAGAAACTTTTTCATATGAAGATGGCATTGTTATATTTGGAAAAGAAATCAATCTGTAATCCCATACCAGAATACATTTCCTTTACGATATCTGATATCGCCACACTATTTTTAATGCTTGAAACACACTGCTGCCTTCCAGTGCACCAACTCAACCTTTTTCCATGAAAAATTTGCTAAGTTTCAAAGATCTCCTTGTTTTCTCTTTTTACTTCATTTAAGAACAAAATCCTATATTTGCAGCCCAAAATCTTCAGTCTCACTTATGAAGAAATCTCATCCCCTAAGGAATGGCCAGCTTCTCACTTTATACCAGTAAACTGAACATCATTCTGTCCAAGAATCATTCAATCATGTCTCTTGCTCTAAACATCTGCGAGGGGGAAAAAAAGAGAGAAAACATTGGACACCATGTAAAGTTCATATAAATAGTCTTCCTTTTTTTTGTGGAAATTGAGTGACTTTCTTTTTTAAATAATATCCTTGCAAAGCACGTAATAGTCATGTGCTCACACTTAGTTTCGATAGAAGAAGATGACCTTGATTTAAAAAGAAAAATCCACACCTTGCTTAATCCATTGAATGATCAAACAATTTTTCTTTTAGAAATGTAAGCCCTTCTTTCTCTACTCAGTCCACAGCCTACCTCGATACACCAGTGTCTCAACGGCGCTGATCTTTTGAATGAGGGAAGCCGGAGAATTGGTCAAGCGAGAGAAAGAAAAGAATGTATAGATCGAGAAAGTAACATTAGAGAATTACCCAATAAGTGTTTCCTATTGATATTGGATAACTCTCATCATCCGTTATTATATCCTCTTCCATATGCAAATGGGGATTCCCTTTGCCTTTCCACTCTACCTAGAATCGGAGCATTTGTACTAATTAGAACCTATTTTGTGTTACACCCTGCACAAAACCTTCTTGATTAAGTTGTCAATTCCATTTTGTAACAAATTGCAACAAACTTATGGTCGAACTTCTTAATGGTTCAACGGTAGTTATAACTTTTTAGAGGATTTTGTTCTTTGTTCCCTATATAAAGTTATGATAATACTTTTTTACAGCACTGGTTTTAGTTAATGTTGATTTTAAAATATTCTTGTTATTATTTACTGTTTGTGATTATCATTATTTGGATCTTCTATGATCATCATTAATATGCATTGCTTTTGAACTTCTTGTATTACCTATATGGTAAAATGTCTTGACTGTAATCGACTTTACAACACTACTTCAACAATTTAGAGAGACGCTGAATGTAGGGTATTATTTTGCCTTACATGTTCTCTTCTTAGCTTAATTGGTAGGATCATGGATTCAGTAGTCTTTTAATAATGATAACCTAGTTCTCCCAATTGAAATTTGGTTCAACAATAACTAGGAAAACAGTTAATAATTCAGTTCAACTGAGCCATTAATTCTAGTTGACTGCATCTACTTTGGACTTTTAAGCAACCAACCAGTCAAATCAATCTGGTGATTCAGAGGTTCTTTTGTGGCATTATGGCCATCGCTTTTAATTTCAGTGTTGATGCTAGTGCAGCTTTGGCTTCTATTTGATTGGAAAATGTAGGCTAGCTATGGGCTTCTAATTGTAGCACTGG
Organism: Heliamphora pulchella; assembly: GCA_032270985.1. Lineage (NCBI taxonomy): Eukaryota > Viridiplantae > Streptophyta > Magnoliopsida > Ericales > Sarraceniaceae > Heliamphora > Heliamphora pulchella. Next base: position 11,927,270 of record JAULJZ010000022.1, on the reverse strand, counting down.
GCAGTTTGAAGATAATACATGGAAGTCAAGAAGACAGTCAGATTTTACCATACCCTTAATGAAGGGACTTGGTAGACTGATTTTGGGGTTCAGATGCATAGTTTTCCCCTCAAGTGTTATTGGTAGCATCCGGGATTCAGCAAATTTTGCTGAAGCACTTGCATAAGCATATATTTTTGTGATACCTGAAGAGATTTTTTTTTATGTAACTTCAATGTATCAAACTCGGCATTTATATTTTTGCAATGAGAAATATTTTATATGAAGCAAGCTAATTGAGTTCTGTTCCCTATGAAGCGGTGTACTAACATTTTTTTATCTTATTGCTCAACAAACAGATAGCTGATTTGAACTTGATGAGAGCAGAAACTCACAAATTTGAATCTCATTATATTGATAATCTTGTTGGTAATAATCAAATCACATTTTGTTAACATTTACTTATTGAATCCCCTCGATTTTGTGACGAGGCTGTCTTGTGACTCCTTGCAGGAGATGATGATGATTACTTTCAGAGGTCGCCCATCAATTATGTTGATAAATTTTCTTGCCCCTTACTCCTACTACAAGGATTGGAAGACAAGGTACTCACAGCCTTGTTTTTCAATTCTTTCCAAATTTTTCTGTAAATAATCAAATGGAGGAATACGGAATACCGAAACTCGTTGTTGAAATGACTTGATTGCTACTAACCCTTACTGGGTTTTTCTTATGCCTACTATGTCAAGTTCAATAATGGGATTAAATAGGTTTTTATTCTAAATGAGACTTGCTAAACCTTTGGTTACATGCCATGGGATTAAATAGGTTCACTAACTGATCTTATATATTGTGGGGAGGCATTGACTGCTCTTTCTTGTACATGCCATGGGAAAACTATGGGATCTACATGCATCAATTCTGTGAGATTGACATATCACAGACCCTTTAATTAGTTTTCCCTTTGGTCAATAGGATCATTGGAGTGACCTTCAAATCAAATAAGCCTGTGTCTCAATGAAATTGGGTCGGCTATATAAATCTTTTTACGTCATTTTACTCTGCTAAGGGCCATATCTTCAGTTAGATTCTATAAATTCATATATTTTTTTATTACGGAATTTTATGTCAATTTAGATCTACTCTTCCCTCTAATGTTTCTATTACACATATCATATTGTTTTTTTTTACCACTGCATCAATTGGTCTACGTTCTATGTGTCTAAATTAGCTTAATATATTTTCTCTCAACTTGTTCTCAATTGGTGCAATCCTTACCATTTTACGAATTTTTTTATTCTTAATTTTATCTTTTTTAATCTTACCACACATCTGATAGCAGGAAAGAAATGAAAGAGAATTATTATTGCATTAACGAAAGAGGCTTAATCACTCATGGAGAGATACAAAGTATAAATAGAATCAAATCTAAAATCCTAAGTAATTTTAATGACTAAACTACCCTTTATCTAAGAACCAAACAACAAAATAATTAAACACGCCTAAATACACTCTCCCACCCCCACCCCCACCCCCAACTCATGATGCGAGCCTACTGAGCAACGAGAGTTTGTCAAGTAAGAACCGAAAACAAACTAAAGTGTGAGTCTTGATAAAAAAAATCAACAAGCTGTAAGGATGAAAAGACAAAAAAATTGATTGTCACTTTATTTGTCAACATCTTTGGCAATATGATCGCCGTTCAAAAAAAAATTCGTTAGCAATGTGATCATTTAGATTTCAAAGCAATATGTGGTTTATTGTTCATCTCTTTGTATAACTCTTGATGGGAAGTCAACAATCATTCCCATTTTAATAAAAACATGATGTTTGTGATCATTTAGATTTCAAAGCAATATGTAGTCGGTAAACCATTGAGAAAATTTTGAATACCGAGAAACCTGGTCTTTAAATTGCCTTAGTGCGTCAACTTTCTTTGCAAGTTAGATTAAGGCCTTGATTGGCAACTACCTTAAAAGTTTATTTTTTTGCGTTTTTAGTCAAAAAGCTAAATTAGGTTCAAAGTAGATTATTTGATAAATTAGTTTTTACGCTAACTTTTTGAAAGTTAGTTATTTGAGTAAAAAGTAGATTTTTTGCTTTTTATTCAAAATGGACAATTTTATCTTTCTATATATTTGATATTAACAATTATATATAATTGGTAGTAGTAGTAAATAAGTTATGAATAAGTGATATTATTGTATTTTAAAAGTACTGGGAGTTTAAATAGAATATTTTAAGAGTTTGTGTTTTGATTTGACTTTTTGGTTAGTTTTTTTGCTTTTTTGCTTTTTTGTCAAACAGGCAACCTTGACTTTTTGGCGTTTTTAGCCAAAAAACCAAGGTTGCCAATGGGGCCTAAGTTACATGTGGAAAATAGGTTAGCGCCTATTGATTTGTGTAAATAAATAGGTTCTGTTTTGTTTATAAGCTTATGGTAGATTGGTATCCTGATAACTTTTAATTTTATTAACCTCCATTGCTACTTTTGAAAATCTTTTTCGACTATCGCAGGTTGTACCCCCTGATCAAGCACGTAAAATCTACCGTGCATTGAAGGAAAAGGGTTTGCCGGTTGCTCTTGTCGAGTTTGAAGGAGAGCAGCATGGTTTCCGAAAGGTACTTGATTTTCTACAGTTTAAAAACAAAATGTGTCTACTTGATAAATGGTAGCATTAATCAGGTTATTATATTCCACAGGCTGAAACCATTAAGTTCGCACTGGAACAGCAAATGATGTTCTTTGCCCGTTTAGTCGGCCACTTCAAGGTTGCTGATGAGATTACTCCAATCAGAATTGATAACTTTGATTGAGGATTTGGTAAGAATTCGTAAAATACAAGGATCTTGTGACATGTTTAACGGGTTCTAAGAAAGCGGTACAGGGGGCATTTTTTAGGGATAGTTATTCGGTGGTGATCGTGTTGTATTATTTACATAGTGTTTTTATCTAGGAGTTTAAATTTTACACGAACTGTTCGTGTAAATGCCAATTTATGGTAAACTAATTACAGCCTCAAACACTTGTTAAGTACGGAAAATTGGTGAACAGTTCAATTTATATACCGTTTACTGTTTTTCATCTAACATAAGATTTTTTAACGAGTAAGGTACATTCTCATAAGAGTCTTAACGCGCAAGGTTTTTTGGGACAAAAATACCTAAAACAGATAAATTTATATGTAATTTTTCAAAACATGTATAAAGAACATATATAAATTTATTTGTATTTTATTGAAAGCACGTGTAAAGAATACAGATAAATTTATCTGTTTTATTGAAAGCACGTATAAAGAATACAAATAAATTTATATGTGTTAATATGTAAATAAATAAATTTATCTGTTAGGCATGTTAATATGTAAACAGATAAGGTCATCTGTTAGACATAAATAAACATACAGATAAATTTATCTGTTTGCATATTAGAATATGTGAATATTAAACAGATAAGTTTATATGTTTGTTATGCAAAATAGATGTTTGTAGGGTATTTTTTAAAAAAAAATCACGCAATTAAATCTTGCGCATTAAAATTTATTTTTTTGGACATTTGACTGAAATTCCCTATTAAGTATTTAATGAGCAGCTGAACAATTAATGACTAAAACAAACCATGGTTGAACTCACAGAAAAAAAATGTTCAACTTCATTTGAAAAACAAGCCTATTCGTTCATTGCCCCTACCAAGGTTAAGATTGACATTCATGATAATTTGGTTGAGTATATTTTTGTAGCTTATGCAATAATTTATTTTAGCGGCAATCTAAGGCCCTGATTGGAAACTATTTTAAAAGTTAGGACTTTTTTTTAAGCTAAAAATTAAATTTGGTTCAAAAGATGTTATTTGGTAAATTAATTTTTAAGTTAACTTTTGGTTTTGGTAAAATGTAAACTTTTTTGCTTTTTGATTTGATTTTTTAGCTTTTTAGTTTTTTTTGCCTTTTGTTTTTTTGTTTTTTTGTTTTTTTGTTTTTGCTTTTTTGTCAAATGGATGCATGTTGACTTTTTTGTATTTTTTGCTAAAAAGCTTTGGTTGCCAAACGGAGCCTAAAAATAAATTTTTAAGAAGAAAAAAGCTATTGTAACTTTTTCCCCTTAATTCTAAGTGATGTATCACTCTCACTCCATATGTATGTATATGTATTGTATCTTTTAGAACTGTAACTGATAAAAAATGAGTATAAAAAAAGTATTGCACTTTTTGGAGACAACATTTATAATATAACTGTTGATATATAATTATGTAGTAAATGATTTTGATATTTTAGTAGCTTAATTTTAAAGTTACTGCATTTTTTTTATGAGTACATTGATTTAAAAATTGTTAATTTTGTATTGTAGAATTGATATGGCAAACACATCGGTTGACATAGCTGATATCATATTATCTGGTGATTGTGTGGAAGAAGCATTATTCGTTGAGTCATAATTAAGTGGTAACCGAAATAATACAAATTTGAAAGCAAATAATACATACAATTGTACCGAATCATTATTTTATAATGGTCCTTCAGAGCCATGTGAAGGAATGGCTTTTGATGAATTAGAAGATGCTATGACTTGTTATAATGTATATGCACGAAGAAAGGGTTTTAATATTCGAAAAAGTCATACTTGACTATCTAGCAAAGATAAGTTATTGATTAGAGTAGACTTTGCTTGTAGTAGGAAAAGATATTGTTGCCCAAATTATCAAAAAAAAAGCATAGGAATGTTGTAAGCTGCTCTATGACCATGATTAGATGCAGAGCAATAATGCGTTTGAAAAAGATACAAAAAAAATAGATTGTAAGTAAGTTTGTAACTGAGCATAATCACGGTTTATGTTTTTTTAAAAGTACTCTTTTACTTCGAGAACATAGAAGGATGACTCCTGCTCAAAAAATATTATAGATGTGCTCAATAAAGCTGGTGTACCGACTAAAAAGATAATGTTTGTACTAAGTCAAGAATCTAGTGGTGGTTGTAATATTGTAATTGCCACAATGGATGTTCAAAATTATTTGAAAAATAAAAGAAAATTTTTTTTGAAAGAGGGAGATGTAGAAAGAATGTACAACTACTTCATAAAGAGTCAATTAAAAAATTTAAGTTTTATATATGCAGTTCAAGTGGATGTGAATAATTGCATGAAAAATTGCTTTTGGTTAGATGCAAAGTAAATGGTGGCTTACAAACATTTTGGAGATGTAGTCTCGTATGATGCAACATACTTAACTAATCGTTATGATATGCCATTTGTTCTTTTTATAGGAGTCAATCACCACCATTAATCAATTATGTTTGATTGTGCTTTACTTGTAAATGAGACGATAGAATCTTATACATGGTTGCTAAAAACATGGCTTGAAGCAATGGATGAACATGCTCATTCTGTTATCATTACAGATGATAAAAAGGCTATGGCTAAGGCCATTATATAGGTATTACCTAACAATATTCATCGTTTGTGCATGTGGCATATCTTGCAAAAAGTTTCTGAACATTTGGCTCGTGTTTTTAATAATTATCCATTATTTAAAAGAGAATTTCACCACTGTATACATGAAATAATCACAATAGAGGAGTTTGAAAATGAATGGGGTGAATTGATTTGCAAATATAAATTGAGGGAGAATGAGTGGTTGAAAGAATTATACATACGGCGTGAGAAATGGATCCATGTTTACTTTCGAACAGTGTTTTGTGCGAAAATGTCAAATACACAAAAAAAGTGAGAGCATGAACAAGTTTTTTGAGAATTTTGTCCATCTGGTACATTGGTAAGTGACTTTGTCTAACAATATAAGAAAACATTAGACAAAAGATACCAAATAGAAAAGGAAAGAGATGTAAAGACAAGAACAACTAAAGCAATTTTGAAGACATGTTACAAGATGGAGGCTGAGGCAGCAAAAGTTTACACAAGAAAAATCTTTTTATTGTTTCAAGAGGAGTTATTTTTTAGTCAAAAGAAAAAGTCACCTAAAGATTTTGCAAAAAGAACAATGAAAAGATATAGAGTGATACCATTTGATAAAGAGAAATCGATATATGAAGTAGTTTATGATAATGTTGAAAAGAAAACAACTTGTTCATGCCATATGTTGGAATTTATTAGGATTCTTTATAGGCACATTTTTACAATTTTTGTTAAGAAAGCTCTTATTGATAATCTTTTTCAACAATATGTTCTTCGAAGATAGACAATGTATGCAAAGGATCGTGGTGACATGGCGGAAGAGAGCACACAAATTTCTACTTTGATGAGAAATAATTTGATGATAGAGTGTTTCAAAGTTGTTGAAGAAAGATAAAAATCATTAAAGAAGCTTGATTATCTTGTACTTATTTTAAGAAAGGCACATAGTGAGCTTTTAGCCATGGATAATACGAATGATGAAATTGAAGATGAGCACCATTTGAAAAATAGAATGTTACTTGAATGTGGTAGACAAGTCTTATCCAATATATGATTCATTTTGCACGATCCAGCTCTAGTCACTTCAAAAGGGTGACTCAAATCACTTAGATCAAGGCATCCAAAAAAAAATAATGTGGGAAAAAAATGAGATTGTAGCATCTGCAAGCAAACAGGGCATGTAAGAACTAATTGTCCGCTACCAAAGCAACCAAAGTAATATTGTATTTTATTTTGTATTACACCATCGGTAAAGTTAGTTTATAATTAGTAAATTACTTTATGAATATTGTTTTAATTTTTTTCCAGGAATAATGTTAATGCAAATTCGTCATTTATGGTTTTAAATTTGACTAGAAATTTAGTATATTATTAGGTAATTCAAAATGTTTTTGTAGATTTATCATTTGTTATATTTGATTGATTGCATAATCATTTGAGTTTTTTTGTATGAATTTATGTTAGGAGCTGTTGCAGAAAAATTTAGATTTTTCTTTTTCTTTATTTTTTTTGTTCCAAGATCCCAAAAATTATACTTTCATTGTATGAATATTATAGTTTATTTAGATATTTTTTCAAATTTACAACTTTATAGAGTTTTTAATATTATTATCTTACCAATTATTCTTTTTGCAGGATTTGATGAGTGTCACACATAACTAAATATAAATAAAAATTTTATGATGTCAACTAGTTTTGGGATGCTAGTAAACATGAAATTTGTCTTAGCGCATTGTAATTCTAGTAGAATTTCTTAATCAAAGACATCGTTGTTGTTGTTATTTGAGTTCAATTGAAAATGTAATTTTTAATTTCTTTTGTAGTTAAATTTCAGGTTGATTAGCACCGGTAATGGTGTATATATTTTATTTTTGGTTCCATTTGCTATCTGAATTAAAATCATATTTTTGTTTTTGATTCTACTTAATCACTATTTGAATAAAAATTATATTTTATTTTTGGTTACATTTAATAGTTAAATTAAATTATTAGTTTCATTTAATAGTTAAATTAAGTTAACTAGGATTTGGGCAAAAAATATCACTCTCATATTTATCACCTGTTTGAGATGTTTAAATAACTTGAGTTTTAAGAGGTTTAATTTTTTTAGGAAAAAGATGAAAAAAAAATGTATGGGATAATTTTTTAAGGTACTTTTTTTGCCTTTTTGTTAAAATGACTAATATGCATTTACTTTTTACTTTTAAATTATGGTATTTGAGATATTGACACGTTTTTTTTATTGAGAGTATAGTTGAGTTTTTAATTGAGAGCCTATACCCATTTTATTCAAAAAAAAAATTAGTATATTTAAGATATGTATAAACTTTTTTTAGAAAAAAAAATATTAATATTTTTGCAATGATTTTGATCTAGATAAATTTTTATCAACTAATAGACATTCTTGTTTTCCAAATGAAGTCAGAACTGTTTTTTCTATGAGTTCAACTATAATTAGCTTTAGTGAGTAATTATCAACGTTCTCATTAAATACTTTATAAGTGTGTGAGGCGGTAATTGGTTTACTGTATATTGACATTTACACGGACAGTTTGTCTAAAATTTAAACTCTTTTATTTAATAATGTAGTAAAAAATATTTTAAATAACATAATTTTGATTAATCTTTGTTGGTTATGTATAAAGCAAGAATAACTCATTTAGTGTTTATTATTTTTTTTCATTTGTCGAAAGTACAATGCAAGTATGCTTAAATCATATGATGACTATTTTTTTTTTTCAAAAATGTTTTTGATATATCCAAAAATTTGCTCCCAAGGTCCGTAGTATGGTAGTGTTTGACATTGCTAAAATTATTTACTTATAAATTATAATTTATAATAAAAATAATAAATATTTAATAAATATTATAATTTGTAGCTTTGTCAAATACTCTTTTATGCGTGTGGATAACGAATTATTGTTTTTCCATGATGAAGGCGTTCACCCCTTCTAGAAGTTGACAATGAATTTTCTACACCAACTATTCTAGTTTTTAAACAAAAACTAAAATTCCATCTTTATCTTTAAACATCCTTTTTATTGTGTTTGCTAGCCAATGGTTCAGGAAACGTGACGAATGTCGTGGCGGCCATAACTTAATAGAAATTTTGAATACTTGAATTGTAGTCATTTCCTTTTTCATTTATTTTTCTTTATTCGGCTAAATAGAAAATAAAAATAGAAACATTATCATGTTTAAGGGTAGAACATCATTTATGTGAGAGTATTAAGAGCATTTCTAAATTGAGGTTAAAATGTTCGTCTGTCTTTTTTTTTTTTTTTTTTATGGAATTCAATACAAACGTAAAAGTACATTATCATTTTTTTTTTTACAAGAATTTATGCTATTTTAAATTTAAGAGAGATAAATTTTAATTTCCTTTTAGGAGATTTAAACCTGTAACGTGGAGAAGACTGATTAAATTTAACGGAGAATAACTTTTTTATCGGACTTAAACCCGTAATCTTAAAAAAGAAAAAGTTAAATTTAATTAAAATCAACCTTAAGTGACTTGAGCTCGTAACTTAGAAAAAGTGAGATATGACTAAACTACGCATAACTAGTTAACCTTAGATTTGTTTTTAGCCAAATGGGCAAAAGCTCATGGGAGATCCTTTCTATTGGGAAATAATGACAGGCTTTTATATCCAAATTTGGATGGTAAAAAATTCAATGAAAGCATGATACAAATTACAAAAACTTTGCGTGTATTACCACTATTATTAAAATTGGATGATCTTTACAACAGAAGAAAAAACAAATTGAATTCGTATCTCAAACAATAGGAATCATAAGCATGACTCATTTACGCGAAAACCCAAAGCCATTGGCAAGTGCATGGACAGCCGGATTGAACGCCAGGCGGCCCAGAATCCCCTGCTTGTAAGGCAAGAATGTCTTCTTCTTCAAATCCTCCGAAACCGCTCTGTTCACCGTGTAATGCAACTCGTGAGCCGAAATTGCAGGTCCCCTTCTTCTCGAACTCGTCGACCCTTCTATGGATCTGAAGCTCGAGCTCTTGGCATCTTCGTGTTTCCAGAACAAACCTGTGTACTTCTTCAGAGGATCTTTGTCCGTCGCTCTTCCTTCTGATGCACTCCTGAACAAGAAAAAGTCCTTCAATCTCCATTTTCTGGTGCTTCCTTTAGAAGATGATGAAGAGAGGGCGGGAGCGGAAGTAGACGGAGACGAAGTCGGAGGTGGTTTCGGAACGATTGAGGATTGTTTCGTGCTCTGTTGAAGATTTTGCTCCTCTTCCCATGGGTACTCAGAAACCCTGTAAGGAGACAACGATCTTGTTCCTCTGCGTCCTGAATTCGATGATGAGAAAGAAGGATTTCTCTCTCTTCCTCTCTCGTTCTCGAAGGTATCGGCTTCCTTCTTCTTCTTCTTCGGCGAGAAAGCGCCGCGGAGATGCGAGATTGGCCCCGTGGATGGACTTTTCCGAGCTTCAGACGCACCCAGCCTGCTTCTCTTCTGTTGCGGAGGATTTAACGGTCGGATTCTTCCAGCGTCGAAGAGTTCTTCCGCCGGGAGAACCGTCTTCTCCGATTCGTAGGCAACATCAAACGCGAAATCGTCTTCGTTCTTCGCAATAGCATTTGGGCCGGACGATTTAGGAATCGGCGAAGAAGTATTTGATACGAAGAAATCGTCGAAGTCGTGATAGAAATCCGAGAGGCTGGTGGGACTGGTGGGGGCGCTGCAATAGTAGTCGCCGAAGCGTTTGGGTGTAGATGGAGCGGACGAGTATGGGGAAGGATGTGCGCTGTTGAAGTCGAAATCCATGGTAGGAATCACCACCTCCATCTTCTTCTCGAGAGGAAACCAATATCGATAAACCAATATGTTGATGAACAGAGGATATAAAGAGATGAGAGAGATAGAGAGAGTGGATCGTGATCGAAGCGGGAGGAGGACCGAGGAGGAGAGAATGATGAAAGATCCCAGAAAGAGACGAACAATACTATTGACCCGCGAAGTCTAATTGAAAGCCGCCTTTGATTACTTTGCCGTTCGGCTCTGTCTTTAGTACTATTTTGGTGTTTTCCTTTAAAATAAAGATTAAGACTCTTAAATTTGTGTTTGGTCTCATCAAGAATTTTTGTATGGACTTGGGATAATTGTTTATTTATTTATTTTATTTTTAATTTTAGTATTTTTTTTGTTTTTTAATCAAATCAATATGTTTTTTGAATTATTTTATTTGAAACGAGGTAAAAAAGTAAAAAATTTTAATTAAAATATATAGAAGTGTTTGAAAATACTATTGCTAGTAGCTTTTAGTTTCGTACTACTAATTTTAACTATAAATAACAAATTTTTTCAAACACTCATAATTTTTACTACATTTTATAACTATTTTTTTTCTTTCTCAACTACAAGTTACAATTTTTAACAAACACTCACAACTTTTACTACAATTTACAATATATAAGTTACTGGAATAACTTTGCCAAACATCATTATAAAAAAATTAAAAAAGACAAAAATAAGTTAATAAGTAAAATTTTGGCTTTTGTGAACTCTCTTTATTTTTTCATTAAAATTTTTTATTTTTTTAATGCATCTCATCAAAGCGATTTGAAAACTAAAATTTTAGTCAAAAGATGAAAAAAAAAATTAGAAGGACAAATAAACTATAAACTATAAACTATAAAAATTAATAAATTTAAATAAACTAATAAATTAATAATACATTATAAACTTATAAATTAATATAAACTATGAAGTATGAATTAATAAACTTATAAACTAATAAAATATAACATTATTATAATAAGTAAATAATAAACTAATAAGTAATAAC
>JAULJZ010000022.1:11844043-11861668 GCA_032270985.1 Heliamphora pulchella | reverse complement strand
ATTTCTTGCTTCCGAAATAGCCGTTGCCTTAGCTTCCCAAACGGGTGGTAAGGCCTTGAGTACTTTCCTTAACAATTCATAAGATTAATAAGTTTTTCCAAGAGCATTGAGAGAATTGATGATATGAGTAAAACGAGTATACAAGCTAGAAATGGATTCATCATTACTTATTTTAAATCCTTCATATTCACTAATTAACCTATCAATTCTAAAATCTTTAACATCTTGTGTTCCTTCCTATGTAATTTTTAATTTCTCTCATATTTTTTTAGCATTATTACATGTTATGATACGATTGTATTCATTAGCATCAAGAGCACAGTATAAAGCATTCATAGCACTAGAGTTTATTTGAAGTAATTTCATATCATTTTCATTCATCTCTTCATCTAGTTTTGCAACTTCTTTTCCTTCAACGGTTTTAGTGGGAATGAAATTTTCTTGGACAATCACTTTTCAAGCTCTCCAATCCATTGTTTGGATGAAAATTTTCATTCTTTGTTTTCAAAAAGTGTAATTAACACCACAAAAGATAGGAGGTTTTGTTGAGGATTGACCCTCTCCAAAAGGGAATACACCTATACTTGCCATAGATCTTTTCACAAAAACTTGTTAGGTAAAAATGTGACATATGCTCTGATACCAATTGAGAGTGTAATGTAATCCCAAGAGGGGGGGTGAATTGGAGATTTTTAAATTTCTTTCAAGATATTCAACTTTAAACCAAGCAATATATAATTTCTTGATCTTATGTGGATAAGCTACTATTCAATCAAATGTAAAGATAAAGAGTTTGAAGGTTAGAGAGATTGAAATCGAGATTTTTACAAGGTTTGACGCACCGGCCTACGTCCTTGCCTCTAGCAACACGCTTGAGAATTTTCACTAGTCCCTCCTTATAGGTGGAGATACGTCTCTCCTTCACAAGGCGGAGAAGCCTTTACATCAAGAGCGTACAAGCTCTTAAACCCAAGTGATATTTCCTCACTTGAACAAGGCTTAAGACCAAGCCTTCACAAAAGTTTGATGAAAAGAGTGCACAAGAATTAGCTCCTTCTATGAGCAAGTGAGTACAACAATATGGCACACTAATTCACTTTCAAAGAATATATCAAATGAAACTCAATGAGATTTTCTAAGTGTTTCACACAAGTATGAGTAAGAATGTGAAGAATGAGTGCTCAAGAATGAGTAGAGTATGAGTATATTCTTTGAAATAACTTCTTGTGTTGTATTGTACTGAAAATATGGTCTCTTAATAACCAAAATCTCGAGCTAGCCATTGTGGCTAAAGTGTACACAGAAAAACTAGCTGTTATTCTGTCAGATCAATCATTCAGCCCCATTCAGTCGACTGAGAGCATATGTCCAGTCGACTGAACCTGTAAAATGGCCATTCAGTCAACTGAGTATGAAGGGCCAGTTGACTGAACCTTTTAAGGTTCTTCAACTTGATTTTCCAAAAACTTTTTCAGTCGACTGGAATTGGAATTCAGTCGACTGAACCTCTTGAGTGCATCAAATTGATTTTTCAGAAATTTTTTCAGTCGACTGGAATTGAAATTCAGTCGACTGAACCTTTGAGGTTCAGATTTCAAACTTTAAAGATCATTTCATGAAAGTTTTGAATGACAAATAAGATCTTTATGAGTTTTGAAGTGTTTATGACATAAGGCAAACTTGTTTAAAAAGGTTTCTCAAACTAAGCACAAGTTTAGTTTCCTCATAGAACATTTTATCTTTTTAGGAAAGAAATATGCAAGAGTTATTTCCTTTTCACTTTTGATTTCCTATGAGCTTCAAAGGATATATTGAAAGAGTAGTGAACTTACATTGATCCTATTTTGCAATACAGATAAAAACCTTAAACTAAGTCTTCAATCCTTCGTCTTTTGCATTTGTCCAAGAACTTGTCATCGAAGTATTTGACTTGAATATGCTTAATGACTTTGACTTTGTAACTTTAATTATGCTTAACATGTGTTTTCTATAAATGATCTCAATCTGCATAATTAGATACTTCGGTTTGTTATCATCAAAATAGTCGTTGAAGCCTTGTTAGGCCAACATTTAGGTCTAGAAGTACGTTACTCACATAGTAGATTGGCTTTTGCACTTTGTCCTCTACCTTCAAAAGAACAGTACTGACAGCTCGGCTTGATACTGCAAGTTATAAAAACAGTGTTTCGTCACTATTCGACATTATCAGTAACGGTGGAGAAGAAAGATAGTGCTTTAGCTCAGTAAGGGCTTTCTCACTTTCTTCATCCCAAATGAACTGGTTTTCTCTCTTCATTATTTTGAAGAATGGGTAGCACCGATCATATGCTCGGCTAATGAACCGATTAAGTGCTGCAGCCATTCCTATCAACTTTTGAACCTCCTTGAGATTCTATGAGCTTTTTAAGTTCTATATAGCTGAGATCTGTTCGGGATTTACCTCTATTCGCTTGTGAGTCACCAAGAAGCCTAAGAACTTCCCAGAGCTTACTCTAAAGGCACACAAAGAAGCATTGAGCCATAGTCTGTAAGTTTTGAGGATTTCAAAGGTCTTCCTCAGGTCGTCCAAGTGCTTGTTCGGGAGTTTAGTTTTTACCACCATGTCGTCGATGTAAACCTCAATTGTCTTGCCAATATAATTCCCCAAACAGCTTAGTAGCAAGCCTTTGGTAAGTAACTACAGCATTCTTAAGTTCAAACGGCATCACCCAATAGCAGTATATACCCCGATGAATAATGAAGGCTATCTTTTTCATATCCGGGGGGTGCATGGCTATCTGGTGGTATCCTTTGTATGCATCTAAAAAATTCATTCTCTCATGCCCTGCTATTGAGTCGACGAGCTAATTTATTCGAGGTAGAGAGAAGCAGTCCTTAGGGCAGGCTTTGTTTAGGTCGGTGAAATCAACACATACTCGCTATTTTTTGTCCTTTTTCTTGACCACTACTGTGTTTGCCAACTGGGTCAGATAGTGAATTTCTTTGATTTCTTCTGCCTCTTTTAGTCATTGAACCTCTTCTACCACTACTTCTGTATGATGCAGAGCAGACTTCCTGGGCTTCTACATTACTGGCTTTCTTTGGGGATCTACATTTAGTTGATGACTGATTACTTCGGGATCTATTCATGGCATCTCGTAGGGCGTCTATGCAAAAACCTTTTTGTTTTTTCTTAGAAACTCCATCAATTCGGTTTCTTCTTGTTCGGTCATACTTGTGCCGAGCAGGAGGTACCGATCTGGATCCTCCTAGGATACATTGACTTTATTCAAATCTTCGGTTACCTTTTCTTCGGCTATTCGGCTATAGTCATAGATTGTTGGGCCATCATTTACCTCAATGGCTTTTACCTCAGGGTACTGTTCTTCACTCTTTATTGTGGCTAGGAAGCATTGCCTTACCATGTGTTGATCACCTTTGATTTCATCTACTTCCTTATCCATCTGAAACTTGAGGGATTGGTGGTAGGTTGAAAGGATTGCTCCCAAACTATATATCTATGTCCTACCTACAATAGCATTATAAGTAGAAGGTTGATTGACAACTAGGAATTCAGGGTTTACCGTTGCAGGCCATACCTTCACTGGTACAGTTATCCTTCCTATTGGCCACACCGGGTCTATGCCAATGCCGATCAGTGGACTCATACACCTCTTGAGTACTGAGTCTTTTAGCCCCAATTTCTAGAATATACTGTAGTACATGATGTCAACCGAACTCCCCTGGTCCATCAATACTCGCATTACGTCATTGTTGGCAATTTGTAAAGTTAGTACCATGGCATCATTATAGGGTTTCTGTATTCCCTTGAGGTCATCGTCTAAGAAGTTAATCCCTTGTATCTGGCTTTGGCTAGAGTTCTCCTATGTTCTTCGAAACTTGCCCTCATCCACCTTCATTGTATGGGCCAGGGTCCTAGTTTGGTGCCAAACAACTGCTCGGGTAATTGGCTCAATACTGTCATGGATCATCTTTACCACACCGAGAGGAGCATCTCTTTGTTCGGACCTTTGGTCTTGTACCTGTGTTCTCTCTTCCAAAGCAGCTTTCTCAGTGTCAATAAACTCTAGAAGATGTCCTACTCGGACCAAATCTTCCAAATATTTTTTGAATGTTCGGCATTCCTCAGTCATGTGACCATGATCTCGGTGATAGTGACACTTCCACTTCTAATCTCGTCTGTTCGAGTTCCCGATCGACTTTGGTGGCCATTGAAATAAGATTTATCTTTAATCTGGTCAAGGAGGTTGTGTAGAAGTTCTTTGAACACTATTTGCATGGCTTGGTAGGCTGTTGACTCCTTTTTCTCCTAGGACTCCTTCTTGGACCTCTGCCTCTGAGGATGACTCAGGCTATAGGACTTTGGGCTTTGTTCGGTCTCCTTTAGTTCGAGACTTTCTCTTTGCCTTATGCGTGGTTCTCGTTGGGGTTCTTACCTCTGGTTCATTCGCCTGAACTCGTCAATTTCTCTGTCACATTGTTCTATTTTTTCCTTAAGGTTATTAATGATCTTATCCCGCCTGGCCAACCTCTCCTCTAATCTTCCTCTGTCCCTAGAAGATGGAGGAGGACGTTCTCCTCTAGAACTGGTAGTAGGATAACGTAACTGCCTCCCATTATGTGAGGTGTCGTCCCTACGTCTTTGAATCTCCGACAGAATCCTGGGGACCCTTGGCCTGGGATAATTGGTATTGATCTTTGAGGGATGTCTCCCTGTCCTCCTGCATAGCTTCCAGTAAATTCAGTAGGAGTCCGGCTCATGGTTCTGTTGGTTCGAGATCGTCGTTCTTACAGACAGCGCCAAATTGTGCGCGTTGTAAATTGAATGGCACAATCAGAACCAATTGGATTGGTCCAAATATGGTGACCCCGAACAGATCTACGAACTGAATTTCTAGTTGGCGAACTCACTAGAGGCTGCTGGTGTTGTTGCCAAACTCCTACAAGACAAGGAACACTGTTAATGCTTTCTGGCCTGGTTTGACCGAAAAGCACTCCGATGTTCAAGTTAGATTTTTTTTGAGAGGCTTCTAATCGAGAATTGAGTTGGAATTGCGTACCTGTGGGTATAGAGTGCTTGCCTTTATATAGGAATTAAAACCAGAGAGGTTGAATCCTCTTAGGACTCTGCGTCTTATCCCTTTTAAAATTTTGCCTTATCCTAAAGCAATGAGAATTGCTTTTGGATGCTATATTCTTTATTCCCGAACAATTTGCATTAGGAATGGTATCTCTTTGAGTTATTTGTTTGTCTAGGGCCAATTTGGGCTTGAGTATTGTGGGCTACTTCTTTTTTGGGTGACCCAAACTTGTTATGGGCCAAACAATTAGCGGCCTAGCCTCTTGATGTAATCTTCAATCCTGCTTGCTCTGGGCTAGACCTCAAGCCTATACATTTGTCCGCCCTCATTAAACAATGTAGATCAACTCAAAATTTGGTTAGACATTTGTATTTATATTCTAAACAGGAGTTGGGTGAGATATTTGCAGCAAGAGGTGCATAGAGGTTAAAATCGTTTTATTTAAGATTCTAAAATTTAATCGAAATCGTTCATTATAGTTAAATCATTAAATAGGTAATTTCAATAAAAAAATCAAGTCAATCGAACATTATTATTTATCTATTCAGAGTATGTTTATTTTGAAAAGTTTAATTGGCTTAAAATATTTTGAAAATAAATTGTCAAACAAATGTATCCGCATCCTGTGGCTAATTTTTTTTGATTGATTTGATTTTTTACAAAAATTACCTACTCGATAAGTTCAGCACAATGAACGATTCTGATTAAATTTTAAAATCTCATATAAAACAATTTAAGCTCACAACAGTTTAAACAATTTAAACAATTTAAGCAATTTAAACAATTTAATTTGATTTAATTTTAAAATCTCATATAAAATTAATTTGATTTAATTTTAAATTAAACTAAGAATCAAACTGTTATGAACAATTCTAAAAATTTAAAAACAGGAATCGAATTGTATTTATCATGGAATCGAATCAAACCAAATCGAACCGATAAATAACAGGTCGGTTCCAATTTGGGATCGCAGTTCTAAGGGTAAACATTTGTTACCTATTTTATGTTAGAAAAATTATTATATTTATTTGTTTATTCTTTCTATTAAATCTTTATTTTTTGTTTATATTATTTTATTTTACATTTTATTTTTTCACTTATTTCATATTCTAATAAAGAGAGATTCCCATTTCTAGATATTATGAATTATATTTTATTATTTTTTATCTATTACCAATAGTTTATAAATTATATAATATTACGATGTTATGTGAAAAAATATATAATTAAATAATAAAAAAGAACAAATAAAAAAAGTTGTAAAACAAATAAATAATATTTTTTTAAAAATTTCTTTATATATAATACATAATATAAATAGTATTACTAATTAAGTAATAGATCGATTCAGTTCTATACAATTTTTTGAAACTTAATCTTTAAACCGAATCATAAACAACAGTTTTTTATTATTTAAAACCAGAACCAAATCGTTTATCAAAAAATCAAATCATACGGTTTAAAAGTTTCAACGGTTTTTTGAATATCCCAAGCCAAAACAAAGCATCCACCAAGAAAAAAATCATTATATGGATAGGAACATATTGATGTAATGTATTCAACTAATACATACATGTTATGTACTCTCTTAATGTTAGATCACGGGTAATAACTGTTGATCGTTTATTGTAAGATCACTATCTAAGTTTACAAATACACCATATTAATATGCTAACGTATTATTTCCTATCCACTGAATAAACTTTCACAAATAACGGAGTAACTAAATAAATTAGGTCATGATTGTTTTGAAAAATAAAATTAGAAGGGTTTAGTATTTACAAATACACCACATTTGCATACTAACATGTCATTGCCTACCCACTGAATAAATTCTCACAAATAACAGAGTAACTAAATAAATTAAGTAATTTTTGTTTTGAAAAATAAAATTAGAAGGGATAAGAAATTCTAAACTAATAGTTTTGAGACATTCGATGGATTAATTGTCTCCATTTTAGTCCACTTCTATGTTTAATTTCTCCTTAGAATTAAATATTTATGTCCTTCAATGCAATCTAACTTTGTTTCGTTGCACCTCAATTAGTTAAATTAAGATTAAACACCTAATAACGAAAATGCCCTTAGGTACAAAATGATGGACAAATTTTTCAAACAATTATAACAACCGAACGGGTCCAAAAGAAATTTTTAGTGAATTTTCCTTGATTAATTTCTCAAATTTTCAATTTTAAGTCTTTTTTCATTACTTCAAAAATTAAGAAATAATGAAAAAAAGGTTAGAGGCAAATTTATCATTTATGATTAATCCCTCCCCTTCTAATCCTCGAGCAATTTATCCCGCACCCTCCCCACCGACTATTTCCCCTCATATAAGGGATTGAAAGTCTAATACGAAAAATTAGTCCAAACACCAAAAACTAAAAATATTTTCTAGACTATTATCCAATCCAAACATTCTATTCCTCCAAAAAGGTCTTCTATCCCTTAAAATAATCATGCCCTAGGATTTGGAGTGTGCCATGCCTTATGTGAAGTATATGTAGTTTATTTCTTTGTACGATTTATTTGCCAAATTCATGATATTTTATGCTTTAAATTCGCTAAAAATAAATATTTTTAATTAAAAATAACTATTATAATTGGCTCAAAATAAAGCTCAACCAAAAGATAAAACTTAAAATATGTAAATCTTAATCTCCAAACCGAACAGTACCCACCTGTGAGCCCATCAAATTCGTGGACCCAAAACTGTCGAGCTCGTTGATTGATTGCGGAGGCCAAAATTAAAAACTAAATACATAAGGTCGTTTTAAGGGTTAAACTCAACCAGACTCATGGATATCCCTAAACTGAGTAAATAATTCATGCAAAACATCAAATTGATTGAATATTGGCGGCCATTTGATTAGATTACATATATCTAAAAAAATGAATAACATGTATAATTTTGAAAAAAATATTTCGACAAAAGCAATCCAATCACGTAGCTAATGATAGCCGATCAATCTCATTTTTTGCATTAGTATTAAACTCACTGAGCATTATGAAATGAACGGTTTCGATCATGAAAATATGTATACAAGCAAGCCAGCCCCAGATGGACCTTCGAGGCACAACACCAACCCCTGTCAAGGAAATCCATGCTTCAGTTTTGCTAAAAATGTTATAACTACAAGCTTGGACTAACTTGCGACTGTTAACAAACAGTTTGTGTCAATTGCTCCACTTGCCCTTATTTGACTCTTAGATGAACAAACCATATCATCAAAACTATCGTTCTTCATTCCATTGACTTGTAGTTGCCCATCACATACTTAGACCTTGATCTTTTCATCCTAAAATGAACAGAATATCATTATTGCACACAAAATAATTGTACACAAAACCTATGTTTATAATGCAGATTCATGAACATGGACGAGCTTCTCCTACCCAAGACAACAGGAGAAGTGGCATCAAACAAATCAACACTAGAGAAAGAACTTTCCTCTGGCATTCTTGACGTCGGCCAGGCTTGGCAACAATCAACTAATCACCCAATCAACAATGAAGCTGTAATTCCCATCATCACAACACCAAATTCTACTTCTTTGATAAACCTTCTAGCCAATTTGAACAGGAAGAGAAGAAGACTCACCCGGCGATCAAACTCTGCTCCTTGCATTCTAACCGAGGTGAGAGAACAATTCAGCGATTCTTTCGACCCAAGACGTGAAACAAAAACCCCTACTGTTGTCAGGCAAGCCTTCATTGGAATAGTTATATACACAATAATAGGGATTTCAGTATATCTATTGACAAGTGGAAGTTTCAAGGGCAATGCCACATTGAAGCCTGTGGATGCCATGTATTTCAGTGTTGTCACTCTCTGCACTATTGGGTATGGTGATATTGTTCCAGACACAACATTCACAAAGCTATTTACTTGTGTTTTCATCTTAGTTGGTTTCGGGTTTGTAGATATATTGCTCAATGGTTTGGTTACATATGTCCTAGACAGGCAAGAGGCAGTTCTGATGAGCACGGTTTACGAGAACCAATTCAATACAATGGTTCGAGAATATATGATTGACACTAAAAAGGGAAGAATGAGGATAAGAATTAAAGTGGCCTTGGCTTTGGCAGTTGTTGTAGGTTGTATTGCTGTAGGGACAGTGACAGTGCATTTTCTGGAGGAAATGAGTTGGGTTGATAGTTTTTATCTATCGGTAACATCGGTGACGACGGTGGGTTATGGGGATTATGCCTTCACCACATTAACAGGCAGGTGTTTTGCTATAATTTGGCTATTAGTGAGTACATTGGCTGTTGCCAGGGCCTTTTTGTATCTGACAGAGCTCAGGATAGACAAGAGGAATCGAAAAATAGCTAAGTGGGTTCTTCAGAGGAAGATGACTCTGGGGGATTTAGTGGCCGCAGATCTTGACCACGATGGTTCCATCAGGTATGTGGAACATAATTTTGCACTGAAGTGTTTTTGAATTAACATGTTAACAAGAATTCTAGTACCCCCTTCCACAGTTAATGGGTTTTTTACTTCTTTCTTCTTCTTCTTCTTTTTTTCATTTTTTCCCTATTGATATAACGTGATAAAAAATTGAGGGCTGAGAATTCCTTTAACATGAAATTTAAGGATGCTCTGCACTAGCATTTTCTACAAATACAGAATAAAAAAGTACATACCTATGAAACATACAAATGTATGAAACATAGGTATGTACTTTTTACATATTTGAAACATAGGTCTGTACTTATTTATATTCATACACAAACACAGAGTGACACACTTTTGTCCAAATGCTTGTCTATTTCTATGTAAGCAAAAACAAGAACAGTATGCAGGTAGATATATATGGAGATTTACATAAAACAAATCACAGTAGAAAGGAACAATTCTAGTTGACCACTTTCACATTCCAAGCCCACCAAAGTATATAAATTAGAGCGTTTGCATGTGTGTGTGTGTGTGTGTGTGTGTGTGTGTGAGAGAGAGAGAGAGAGAGAGAGAGGGATCAATCTTAGGTTCTCCACAATTAATAGCAAGTTAATGTCATAACACGTAGAATAAACCTTGAAATGATATGAAAACACTGAAAAACATGATGTCTTAGAAGAAGAACGCAATCACAGGAAGAAGCTTGGAGATACCTATAATGACCCTTAAAATAAAGCCCTGATTGAGAAAGGCAAGAAAGGTGTCAACAAATACATAAAAATTAAAAAGTAGGCTAAATAGATCAACATATAATTAAAGCTACGAAAGCGGCATATCAATATTTTGGTTCGCTCGATTAGTGTGGTGGTTTCTATGAAGCAGGGCTGTTGAATGTGCAACAATGGCACTGATGCATATGCATTTGAAACTCCGTACAAGATTGAGTTAAATCCTGACAACTATAGTCTCAAACTCAAAAGATCTAAACGCTCTGAATAATGCAACCCAGGGAAAATTCTGGAAATGCGAAATGAAAGTAAAAAACCTGAGAAAACATCTCCTATAGAACTCTCTTCAATTAATTCTAACTTATCCCCAAACTTCAAGATGCAAAACACAAGCCTCCAGTTCATATATATGAGTGAAAATGTTTCAAGATACAAAACACAAGCTTCCACTTCATACATGTGAGCAAAAATGTGAAAGGAAACCTAATTCCACTATATCCTACATCTAATAAAGAGAGCATATTACTCCAACTGTTTTCAAATCTGAGAAACCCAATATAATATCTAAAGAAAAAACATAGATCAAGAATCAAGCACAACTTCAAAATCCGTGGGCTTTAAAAGTTAAAACCCTAGGAACATTGAGCAATTAAGTGAATCCTTCATCACAAAAAGCAGCAATCGGGCTTGATCCGGCTAGTGACAAACAGCTTCAGATATTTAACAAGGAGCCTTAGGCTACATGAACTTGAAAAGCAAGGGGTTCTCGTATTGGCTCTACCGTCGTTCTTGTTGCCGTTACAATTAAGATGGAGCTGTTATACACGTTAAGGATTTCATTCCAATTTATAGATGCATGGCACTGACAGGTGAAATGTTTAAGTGTCACACTCGATAACTGAAACAAGAAAATCACTGGGTGACTTCGGCATATGATGGATATGATCAGTCCATACTGGGATCTTAAGTGCAATGCAGATGGCAAAGAATAAATAGACATCATAAAACCAGCTGAGTTCTTTTCTAGATTTTGTAGGGGATTTAGGTCACATAGGATACAAGTAAATGTTACGTAGCACCTTGGCCCCACATTGCACGATATTGTCTGCTTTGGGCTACGCCCGCACTTCTTTAAAACGCATTATACATTGAGGTCCAAAATTTAAACTTGTAAGGAACTATCCTCAAGTGATTTGGCACAGTTAACATGGAGTTGGTACCTCAAATCTCACTTCAACCATCTTGAACTGCATCTATATAGAGAAGGTTTTAAAAGAGCACCAACATCTTGACAGGTCAATAGTCACAGCTGAAGCTCCAATTGAAACATCAAAACAATGAAGATCCCATTTGGTATAGAACCAGTGGGAAGAACAGAGAAGAGGAAGAATGAGAAAAATATGAGGAGAGAAGGGAAAGAGAAGGAAAAAATGGAGAAATTTCTGCAGTGAGAGGCAGTAATGAAATTCCCAAATAGACAACTATCAATTATGCCCAAAAAAATTGTAAGAGTTCAATACAATCTACCTCATATAAATAGGCATATAGGCACTCTCCAATAAAAAAACAAAAATAAAATACACACACGCACACACACACACACACACACACACACACACACACATATATCAACATATAAATAAGATCCTATTGAAACTAAAATTCCTCAATAATTCCAAATTCTCAGTTGACACCACCTTCACGAGGAGGCCTCCTCCTCCTTGATCCCCATCACCATTCTACCAGCACACCTGTGGATTGTAATTTTCTGGTTGATAGATTTGAATGTGGGAACCATATATGGGAATAGGACACAAAGGCAGAAAAGCATAACCAAAATGAACATTTAGGGTGTGAGTTGAGGAAACGATTCAGATACAGGTTCGGAACGTATTGCGAAACACTGTTTAATCATAAGTAGAGAAATAAGCATCATATGAAGGACCCAAATGTGATAGGATTTATCTAAATGATATGAAAATAAAGTGAACTAGTAGCTGAATTTTCTAAAGCATTATAGTATAAATAATTTTTATTTTTCTATTTTAAAAGCTCTTTGAAAGACACCAGGGCACAGTCGACTTCATATTTCTAAATACTTATTTTATTTTGGGATAGAATGGTGTTTACAAACTAGTATAGAATATTTTACTCTAAAATGAAAATCTTACAGACACTGATGATGTAAACTCAACTACTTAGGCACACCTAACAGGTGCATTTCCAACTAGGCATGTAAACATGTATACCTCATCCTTAAGTGTCTAAGTGTCCAAACTGGGTACTTTTGCCCAAAACCTTATTTAGGTTACCAATACTTACAATGTGACATGAGTCTACAAAAATGTGGTCCAGCAATTAGGAACACCCTGCTCATCTCCGCGCCCCCCCCCCCCCCCCTCCCCCAAACAAAACAAAAAAAAAAAAAAAAAGAAAGAAACAAAAAACCAAAACAAAAACAAAACCACAAAAATTTCAAGTTTCCCTAGACTCCCAGTTTCTTACTGCATAATCTCCTATTTTTTGGCACGCTGTCTGTGTTGGCAGGGTGACAGTTGTGAGTATTATGATATTCCTCATCTTTCATCATTGGAATCATCTATAATTACTCTTTTATCTTTTGAGACGCAACCTTTTGTTCTTACTGATGAACTGATGGGATGCAGCAAGTCTGAGTATATCATCTACAAGCTCAAGGAAATGGGAAAAATAGCAGAGAAAGACATCATGCAAATATGCAACCAGTTTGACATGTTAGATAACAGCAACTGTGGCAAACTTACGATTGCTGATCTCATGGAAAGTGACACCGATTGATCCGAAGCTATTTTTTCTATTTGAATGGAAGACTGCAACATCATCCAGATCTTTGCCTTCGAACTAAATTTTCTGAAACCTCCACATGCTAGCACCACAGAAGCGAAAAACTGGAAAAGCGTGAGAAGACCTAGCACTTCATCAAATAAAAACTAAAGAATTATAGGTGTCATACCTATCATTTCATTATTGGCCTATTACTTGATAGATTCTCATATATGTGCTTGTTTATGGAAAGGATCAACTTCCTTCATCTGCCAATGAAGAAGGTACAACATATGTTCACAATGTAAATTACTATTATAGTGGAAGAACAGCAGCTTACCCATATGTTGCAGCTCTAACCACCATTGATTTGAATAAGGATTGAGTCACATTTAACATCCAAAATTCCTGTAATATCATTACAAAACATTTGGCATACACAGTCTCATCATAACATATTAGGCTTATGCTTTTGCTTTCGCAGCAAGACATTGTGATCCAAAGAAAAAATAATGCAAAGATACTGAAAATTAGTAATTTGGCTACGGTTTGTCATTGCGAAGGAAATTGTACCAAGGGTCAAAAATGCATGAGGGACATGAAATATTTTCCCAACCTTAACATGTTCCTACACCTTTGGTGCAAAAGGGAAAGAAAAAAAAAAAAGTTTTATGCAAATTGCAGTTCACCAAAAATGCTTCCAACATATAGTCCCCAGAGGTCTTCATGATGATACCTGACTACAAATATGTCCCTTTTTGACCTTCAGTAGTAGAAAGACTTCCACAGCAACAAAGGCTTCTCTTGAGGGAGTCTATGCACATTTGTCATTATCATCCACTTGGTGAACACATGAAGCAATTCTGTGAGCCCAATCCTCCAAATAGCTTTTAATCCACCACTCAATGATAAGAAAACAAAGTTTTAGTGTTTGTGAGCCTATATGATAGGTACCTTAGAAGAGATGACACCTCCAAGGCTCCAAGTAATGATCACAAATAAAATAGAAAAAAGGTAATAAGGTTTTTGATCAATCTCAAGAGGATGAGAATTGAGATCTAAGAAGCAAAGGGCGCTAATATTAAGCCTGTAGTGGAAGCATAAACATTGTGAAATGGCACCTACCATATAGAATTGGCAACAAATAAAAGTAATGGATCTGAATACACCCCAAAGTGAAAATCACACCCTGGATCAAGCCCAATAGTTTACGTAATTAGCATGGAATTATTAGGACAACCACCATACAGACCAAAATTGATGTTAAAAAATAATATGATGCAAAAGTTACATTTGACCGTCCATGGTTTGGACTTCTCTTGGAATGAATGCAAACTGAAAATTAAAAACAAAAAAACAATGCAGGGTCATAAGCCTAGCAAAAAAATGTTGAGGGGGAGAAGAAAACCTAGGACAGAATAATGAATTATCAACATCACAATTCTGAATCTTTGATAACTTGAGGCCACTGAATTGAGGCAGCATATTCTTTGGCAAAACCAGAGATAGTGAACTAATAAAAACTAGAAGGACATGTTGGCTTCCATTTTTCACATACATTATTAGATAGAACAATTAAATCATAACAAGGTATGAGAGTAATAATCAACATAATGGTTGAATGGACTGATGATCAGACAGCCTGGAGTTTATGCACGCTAAAACCCTGTTACAATCATTTTGTTCAAAATCAAAAGGTTCTTAACCTTTTATTAAGTTTCTGTTTTGTGCCGAGCCAGTGTCAGACTCAGATAGGAAACAAAATTGTGGTACTTTGAGCACAACTGTCCAATCTTGTAGTCATTTTTCCACCTATTCTTCAAGAAAGGTAAGGTTGCAACAGCAAAATACTGAGATGGCAAAAATCTCAGTTCAGGACGCAGAACAGATTAGAAAACCCCTTCCTTTTTTATTTTTTATATTTCTTTTTATTAGTATGAGCTCCAAATTGGGAAATAAACAAGCCAACAATTAGTCTTCACAGTAACAGGCTTTTTTCTATTTTTTACTTTTGTGTAGCTTATTTACTCACTGGAAGTTACCTTTCCAGAGTTTGACTTTTTTACCATTTTCTATTTGCTGGCTATAGGTTAAGTGTGCAATAGCAACTTTTGTAAAACCAATATTGTGCTTGACTTTATGGATGCTAAATCCAATTTGAAGAATATAATCAACATTAGGGTGCACTGATATTAAACAACAATTGAACTGTTCCACCAACAGATTCCCTCTTGTGACGGCACTTTCCCTATATCACACAAAATTACTATTTTTTATTTTTTGAAATATGTTCTACTTCTAAACATTCTGCATATTCTCTGTTGTATATTAACAATCAAATGAAAAGATAAAAAATATTAGACAGCATAGAAAACATAAAAGAAATAAATGGTAAATATTCAGAGTAACCTTAACCAAATAAAATTTACTCCATTAACAAATTTATCAGAAAAAAAAAAAATTAGCCACTAAAGAACTTAAAATTATCAGGAAAAATGCTTTACTTCAAAAACAATTAATAGCGGGAAACATAGCAAGACTGACTATGATCAGTAATACTAATTTTCTTCTCACTTCTATATATTAATTCCTATGTTTCCATTATCAGTCAAAGCCCATCAATAAAGCTAAATGGTTACATATAGGTGTCAATGCATTTGTGGTGATATGGAAATCTCTAATGAAATGATGCTTATATGATTATCATACTTTGTTGTGAGACATGTAAATTATGCATTAAAATAATGCATCAATTTGAGGAAAAAATATTTCCAATCAGTTGGCAAAAATCTATGACTGCAAGTTTTGAAGTACTAAATTATTTGGGAGGGGGAGTGACTCTCCAGGTTCTGTTTGCTAATTGCATGAGAGATGGGTAGGTGGGTGTCACTTGAAAAGGGTAAAGCTTGGAAGGTGGTGCCTATATGCCCAATGTGATATTTGCATTGGCAGATTTTTTAGGAAATCAACATGACAAAACAACGAGCATATAGATTAAAGATGTATATGTTTCATAATTTTCATTCTTGACTTAAAGGAAATTTTGTGAATATTCTTTTTGCACATAGATTTTATAGGAAAACTTAATCATGTATATACAGTTTTTACTATGTACATACGGTTTTTACTATTGCCAATATTTATTTTGTCCTTTACATATGTATTATTGAGTTGTAGTTTTTTTGTTGGGATCAAGGCAGAGCCTGTGTATATTGTGTTGCTTATTTTGATTACATGTTATTTTGTAAACGGTTAAACCATTGGATTTTTCAAAAAACAGGAGAAATTGTCATTTTAAAAAAAAAAAATTAATACTTAGAATACTTTTTTTTTTACTGATGTCTTCATTCTCTAAAAAATTTGATATTTTAGAGAAATTATTAAAATGCATGAGTAATCTCAAAAAAAAAAAAAAGAGAGTGCCTTTAGGGACAGACAGACTGGGATTGGAATGTGATGGATATGGTTCTGTTTGTTGAGTTGTATATATTTCTTAGTTTCAATAGATTATTTGTAAATGTTTGAAGTTATTTTATGTCCTCTTTAGATGTTCGGAAAACTGTGAAAAATCAAATAGAATAGTAACGTTATAGCTTATAATTTGTACATTTGATTGACTTTTACTTTTATTAGAAATCACGTGCCTATGTTTTTTTTTTTTTGCATAATACATAGATTAAATAATCATTATTAGTTTGAACTTTCAAATGGAGGAGGTAAGGGAATAAAAGAGTATTTGTCATATTTTTTCAATATGTGGTTTTTTTTTTCTATTTCAATACAGTGTTGTTTTACTTGAAATGGTGTGTTATCTTATATAAAACAAAAAAGCATATGTTGCTCCATATTTGTAACTTAACAATTTTAATTCAATCGTTAGTGGTGTTAGGAGGTTAATATTGAAATTAATTATCTCTCTTATTCTAGGAGATTGAATCGATTTCTTAGTATGTTATTTCTCTTAGTGTTTTTTTTAGTATAATTGTAAATGTTTTTTGACATTATTTTAATTTATCATATGTTCTTTTTAAAAGTGTTTCAATATGATAGTTAATGTTTTTTGGGATGAATTATGTTGAGGAAAATCAAACTATAGAGATAACACATCATTCTCTTTAAAATATCTACTCACAATCTATCATTCAATGGATGTGATTTACTATAACTCCAATCCTAAGGCTGAAATTGTTTCAAAATCCCGCCCATTTCACGTTTCTACCCATTTTGAATTTCAAATGACATAACACTTCATTTTCATTATCATCCGGTGGTCCAAATTTTCCCTCCCTGTTTCCTCTTTCTTCTGGCAAGGGGTGTGACCCGACTCCCATTTTCATCAAAAGAGTCCAGCGCCTCTTTCTCTCTCTCTCACTCTCACTCTCCGACTGTGCATCCATCGAAACCGCTGATGGTCGTCTTCCTCATTCCCATACCGCCGATTGTCGTCTTCATGTCTTCTCTCCTGTTCCTCTTCCCCTTGCCTCTCTGTTCTCTCGCCGTCGTGATCGTCTTCTGCCACCGCGACCGTCTTCCGTAGCCTTCCACCGCCACCACCGTCTTATGTCGCCGTCGGTAAGCTCCTTTCCTTCTCTAGCCACTCCTCTCTCACTCTTTT
>JAULJZ010000022.1:11833058-11843943 GCA_032270985.1 Heliamphora pulchella | reverse complement strand
ATAGGAAAACTTAATTTTTTTATAAAGGTATTAAGTTGATGAATCACACAATGAACCTGTAGAAAAACTAAAGGGTAATTAAATATCATCTAATGTTAACAACAACAGTGTTAGATAATTAGTTTGGTTTTATGCTTGGTAAATTAACTATAAAAGTAATCCACCTACTGAGGAAATTAATAGAAAAAAGAAAAGAGATCTTTTTACGATTTTTATAGACTTAGAAAAGACCTATGATAGAGTGCCTAGAGTCTAGAGATATTATATCGTAAGCGTTGAAGAGAAAGAGAGTGACAAACGGGTACATTGATGTGATAGAAACGTGTGATAAGCCACCATGACAATTAGATCACCCGCAGAAGAAACAAGTGAATTTCTGATTACAGTAGAATTACACCAAAGATCCTTTTTTAGCTCTTATCTTTTTGTCTTAGTTATGAATGAACTCATTAGGTCGGAATGATGTTCCATGGTGTATATTGTTCGCCGATAATATAATCTTAGTGGATGAAACTAGGCGTGGAGTTAACGCTAAATTAGAAATGTTAAGAGAAATTTTGGAGTCAAAAGGGTTTCGAATAACTAAGAAGAAAACTGAATATATGGAATATAATTTTAGTAGTAATAAGAAAATATTAATAGTGAAAAAGTAAATATTCAAAACCAAGAAATACTTAAGAGAATATTTTCGTTCTCTAGGTTCAACTATTAACAAAAATGGAGAGATTCCAAATGATATAACTCATAGAATCAAAATTGGTTGCCTCAAGTAGAAGAGTGCTTCTAATGTTCTATGCGATCGATGAATACTTACAAGATTAAAAAGAAAATTTTATAGGACAACTATTAAACTACCGATTTTATATAGAAAAAAATGTTAGGCTGCTAAAAAATGTCACATAAATAAAGATGAGTATTGCTAAAATGATAATGTTAAGGTGAATATATGGTAAGACTAGAAATAATAAAATTATGAATGAAAAAATTCGTAGAATTGTAGGGGTCGCACCAATTAAGAATAAGTTGAGACAAAATATATTAAGGTGATTTTCACACATACAACATAAATCAGTTGATACAGTAATAAGAAAAAATAACAAGATCTTAGGTAATGCAAGCACTAGAAGTAAGGGTAGACCTAAATTGATATAGGATACCAAGATCATAGTTAATAGAAGTATTAAGGGCAGGAGTACCTAAATTGATATGGGATGCCATATAAAGAAAAGATATAAATTTATTAAAACTAACTAAAGATATGACCCTTAATAGAGTACAATAGCTCAAAGAGATTTATGTAAGTTGTAGATCAGTTGATACAATAGTAAAAAAAAGTGACAAGATCATTAGTAATGGAAACAATAGGGGCAATGGTAGATCTCAATTGATATGGGATGCTAAGATCACGGGTAATAGAAGCATTAAAGGCAGGAGTAGACCTAATTTGATATAGGCTGCCATATAAAGAAAAGATATGAACTTATTAAAACTAACAAAACATATGACCTTTAATAGAGCATAATAGCGCAAAGAGATTTATGTAACTAACCCCAATTGATTGGAACAAAGACTTAGTTTGGCTTGGTTTAATTTTGGTAAAAGGATTTTGTTTTAACTTGTATAGTAATCAAACAAAGAAAGTATGGGTTTGCCTTCACATACTATGACACCCTCAAAAATTGAAACCAATTAAAGAAGATAACGAATTCCACTGGTCAAAATAAAATTAAAGACATCAACACCAAGAATCGCTCAAGATTATTTGCACACCCTCCTGTCAACATTGTGGCATTACACACACACACACACCAAAAGAACAAAAAGCATGTTCCAAGTATGTGACTGCAAGATTCAAAAACATATTGCTATTTGATGTTTGCTGTAGAATGGTGGCAGCAATTTAGATGTGAAGGCTCACCTCATTTGGAACATAAGATATCTAATCTTATTACCAACTTACTATAGCAAAATCTGGTATTATTGAACAACTATGGAATTCAAGGTAAATAACTTTAATTATAATCATTTTGGCTGGCACCATATGATTACAATTTACAAAGAGTTCCATAAATTAATTTTAAGCAGCTGCAATACGAAAGCACGTATCAAAAACAGCCCAATTTAAACTGTGAATCAAAAGGTATAAGTTTCCAGAAATTCAGATTTTTCACCATGCACTACAAAAAAATGCATGCATAAATACACACACCAACACACATATCATACCAGGTAGAACACTTTTAACAGAAAAACAAAGAGGCCAAACAAAGAAAAGAAGCTCCAGTCAGGACAGATTTCTCCAGAATTTGCAAACTGTATCTGAAAAATATTAAATTAACTTACATCCGTATCAAGGTTCACTTCTCGCAAAATTCATGACACCACGTATTGTTCATCAGCTTTCAATCCATTGCCATTGATTGCGCCCCAATTATCTAATGGAAACACAAAATGCAATCCAAGCGCTACAGTACACATGCAGGAGCCATGAACACTCCAGTGTATTATCCTTGCATATAATGCCAAATAAGACAACACAAAGCATTCAACTGAAAATTGAAAATCAAGGAATTAAAAAGGTTACTCAATAGGTAAAGCACTACCACATTGATAATGTAACAACATTTTCACTATCCTTTTTTGGTCTATTGCTCTTTTATAAAATCCCACCAAAAGGGAAAATAATGTTTTCACTGAAAACAATCAGCCTAAAGAAAAACCAACTCTTAAGTTTCAAATCAAACTAAAATGCTAAAAACAAAAACAGACATTACAAAAAAAAAAAAACCACGCCACTAGCAACAATGCCGCATCTCGTCTAATCCTTTCCCTCAAAAACAATTCTTCCACCATCCCTCCCCAGGATCTCATAACTAGAAACATACTCAGTTGCCTCAAGTTTCCACAAATGTGGAAGCCAGTTTTTCCCTTTTTTTGGCAATGTGGAATCCAGTTTTTAACCTCAAATTCATTTGGGGAAAAAAAGGCTTAGAGGTTATTCAAATTAATTTGGGAAAAGAAGTTACTACAGCAGCAAATTATGAATTGTTTTGATTTTTTCCTTCCCCACACCCACCATCCCCCCCCCCCCCCCCCCCCCCCCCCCCCCCCCCTCTTTTTTTTTTTTTTTTTTGAGGTAGGAGGACTGATCCCGTTGAAGGAGCAGAAAACATAGAACTTGATATTACTTAAAATGCCTATTACCTTAACCAAATTTGAAATTGTAAATATTACAGTCATGGATGGTCCTTCAGCAGGTCCTGCATTAGAACATATGAATGCTGATGAACTCAATAACAAAATGTTGCAGAAATGCCCAATACCTGAAGAAGAACCAAAATCTCCTCATAGTGCTAAATTTACACACTGTGAAACTATATATGTATATTGGCTAACATTGCAAGCAGAGTCAACAAAAATCATCTTCTTATTCATCTGACTCATTTTCAGAAAGCAAATTGCTCTCTGAATCTCCTTCAGATTTATAACCATTATCAATAAATTCATCAATAAAAACATTCTTTAATGCATCCTCCTCTAAACCTGCACTTTCACGTTTCTTGTACAAGCCCCTACTCCTATCAAGGAACCCTTTTTGCATCATCTTCAAATAACTTTCTCTAATATCAACAAGTGGGTGTTTTCGGATGAGGATGTGACGGTCATAGGCTTCCCTAAGAACAACTGTCTGGGTGTCGCACTTCTTAGAAATGTAGAAAATTCCAGGGTGGCGCTCAAACACCTTTGTAAATTTCTGGGGCAAGGCTAGAGGTTTACGGAGATTGCTCGCATTCTTGCGCTCAGTCTTCTTTTGTATGGTAAGGTGGAGAAACTCATGAAAGACTCCAACAATCCTCTTCTCAGATATATCCGTGCGGGGATCCAAATGGGAAGCATCCAAGTAAGGTGAAGTATAAGGGAGCCTCTGCCATTCTTCTAACCACTCCATGCATTTTCTCTTCAATCCAAAACCCCTAGTGAATCGAACTGGGAAGGCTAAGCAACCAGTTTTAACATCTTCCTTTTGCTGAAAAGCAGCATTCTTTTGCAAGTCAGAGACAGCAAAGCGATCATCCCAAAGTACAAGTCTTAAGCCAACACGATTGTCAGGAAGGCGACAAAACGAAAATAACTCCGGCAGCTGTGGAATCACGGAATGCTCATAGCCATATGGCAAGCCCATGTCCCATTTTAGCTGGTCAATTGTTTGTAAAGGAAGAGTCCTTTCCTTGGCGAGCATGAGCAGCTTACAAAGTCTCTCAACAAGGTCCTTCCTATGCTGTTGGAGGATGTTGAGTTCTTCTTGGTGGATATTTTGGGCTTCAGGAGTCAAGCAAAACCAAGGGACAAGAGTGCCACCACTATCAGGGACATGGAATTCATCAAAAATAGTGGGATACCTCCTCAAAAATGCAGAAATTCTAACGTCCTGTGAAAGACCAAGCTGTCGTCGACAGCGGGAGAGGTGGTAGACAGGTACACAACATCGAGGATCCGAGGATATGATGGAAACAATGGTGCAGACTGCCCTGAGATCCCGCTCACCAGCAATGACAGCATCCAATACTCCATCTTTCACCCATTTTAACTTTACATTGACCAGGTTAAAATTTTGCTGGTAATTGAATCCTCTTCGATTGCCATGAAGAAAACCAAATGCATTTGCTCTATCCCGCAACCATTGAAACATCTGTCTAGTGATGATGTTGACGAGTTAATAATAAAACATAGCCCATTATTACAAGACATTCTTCATCTTCTCGTAATGGAAATTCAAGAACGTTGCGTGCACAGCTGGTTCAAAATCCAGTTTATAAAAATGGATTTAGTCACATCAAATAATATTTCTCCAAATGTAACTTCGCAAAGTATAAGTAGTTATATAAAAGAATAAGAATCTATCCGCAGCAAATACAGACACCGGCATAAGCCATCATTGCTACAAAAATTTAAAGTTGAAATTCAAAAACACTAATTTGTTCTCGGCTTGTTTTATGTTGCTGACAAAATAATCACCCTCTGATTGTTACATGGACCGTAAGGTGACCCCAAAAATGCAATGTACCCAGCAAACTTGTTCAAAATATAATACACAACGCATATTATCGCCGCCACATTTTGTCAAACAGTTAGTGAGCAACTAAAGAAGAATGGCAGTTTACAGATTTAACTCAAACAAAAAAGGAACAAAGATCATGGACTTTGAAACAATGTTACGGTAATGATGCCCCAAATTGCTGAGAGAACAAATGATCCCATTAAATTTCTTAGTGCCAAACTAACTAAAACTCAACCAAGAAACGATTATATATATAGATAGATCGACAGATATACTATGGTTTGTGGCACACACGATTCGTGTACAACCTTCAATTTATTGAAAGATAATAATTGAATAAGAAGAAAAAAAAAAGAATCAAATCAATGCAATATTTGAAATAGAGCTTCGAAAGAGGAGAGGGAAGGAAAGAATGGGGAGTATTTATTTAATTTTTTTTTTAAAGGAGAGCTGATATTTGGGGACGAACAATTAGGCTGGATTTCCAAACCGAGTTCGGCGGGTATCAGAAGTCAACAGAGTGACAAACATATGTCTCTCTTTCTCAATTTAAACGGCGGCGGTATTACAGTTCAGCTGCTTCGCCATAATTGTTCTCTTGCTCTCTTTCTTATTACACAAGAAATCATGGTGGGTGTGGGATATAATTTTGAGTCTTCAATATCAAGTAGATGATGGATAATGGCTTGCTTTTTCTAGGGTTCTTCGTCTTCAATGGGGGTTGGCATAAGAGAGAAGCGTCTCCCCGGTAAGGACTGGATTGGTACGGTTTTCCCTATTTTTGACATATTTTGCACTTAATTTAATATTTTAAATTATATTTATAACATAAATTATTGTGAAAAAAATAATTTAATAAAATGTAGTTAAAAAATTAAGAGGCTTTTGATGGAAGGTTTATAATTAATATTTTAAAAATTTTATTTTTACCAAAATCAATTTGATCAAATTTTACTGAATTATCGCGCGAACGACGTAGATAGAGTGATAAGGAGCATGAAATGCTAACTTATAATTCACTGTCTCCCGCTATTTTTATACTGGTTAAAAAGATTTTATATATTGTATTTTTGAAAATATTTTATTTTTGAAAATATTTTAAACAAAATATCATTTATTTAGTAGTATTTATTAATTTTATTATTCATGTAAAAAATTAAATTAATTGAATATTTTTAACTACATGATCTGATTATATTTGTTTATTACTATTTTTTATTAAATTATATTACTATTTATTTATATTTTAACAAATGTTATTTACTCACAAAGTTATTAATATCCAATTAATTTAAATTTTTGCACAAATAATCTATTTATTAAATAATACATAATAAATAATTTCGATTTTAAAAATATATAAAAGATGGTAATGCTAAAGATTCTAAACGTATCATCGATCTAAAACATATTAAGTTTTATTGTTTACGTATTTATTTATTGAAAATTTTATATTTTTACAATTTATATATCAAGATCTATTAATCAATATTGATGCTAAATATAAAAATATATAAAAGCACAAAAAAAACTTTTTAAAATTCTTTTTTAAGAAATTCTAATTAACTTAATTTTTTGTTTAACAAGAAGTTTAAAGTTAGATTGTTTTGTCTTTTGGGTTAAAGTTAAAAAAACTAAAAAAATCTCGATAATTTTGTTATTATCTAAAAAAATAAGATATACTTTAAAATTTAATTTAACAACATTATACTAATTAATATGAAAAATTATTTTTTAATAAAAAATAAAAACTATTTCAAAATCTAATATGAGAAAACTTTTCCTATATATTTTTTTAAATTTTTTTATTCTTAGTTTTAAATGAAATTAGCAACTTATGAATGAGAAATTTCTTAGTATAATTTTTATTTTTATGTATGAGAAACTTCTCATACATACTATGAGAAACTTCTCGTACACTATCCTCTGCGATTAACAACTACAAGTTGAGCATTGTGCTTTCTTAGACCAACTATCGCTGCAACATTCCATCATTGACAACCAGATCACCGTGCTTTGTTCAATCGGCACAACCATGATTTGTTCAAGTTTCAGGGAATCATCTACAAAACAAGAGAAAAGTTTTGAAGTTGTTACAACACTAAGGAAATATATGAACAAGATTGAGAAGAGGTTCTGAACGAGTTAAAATGAATTGATTTAGAGATAATGTTCTCAGTATTTTTGATCAATAAGAATATTCTCAATGATTTTAACTACTGAGAATGTTTTAAGTATTTTTTACCAATGTGAATGTTCTTAGTGGGCGGCAATGGTGGAGAAGGTGTTGAGAAAAATGTCGTAGAGGATAGTGGAGAAGAGGGTGAAGGAGCAGGACTTGTTACTGAGATAAAATGAGAGAGATCACTCGAGCGAAGAGTGAGAGATAATATTGGAGTAGAGGTATTTTGCGCGGCGTCGAACCACTGAGAATGTTCTCAATATTTTTTACCAGTGATAATTGTTAGTCCAAGGGTTTTTTATTTTGATTTTGATGATTTTCATAATTTATTTTCTAATAATAAGTATATTTTAATGGATACTATTGTATATTCCCAAAATGAAAGTGTTAACACATTTTGAACAATTAAGTTGACACCTTTAATAAAAAAAATGACTTAACTCTCAAAACGATTAAAACACTCACATATTTTTAAATGAGAATATTTTGTGTTGAAACCAATTGAAAAATAAATCGAACACTTTTAAAGTAAAGTTTACTTGAATCTCATCAAGTGTGTCAACAACACTCATTTATTAAATAGTTTGGCATCCTAATACTTTTATGAAGTTGATTTTTAGGTATTAAAATGTTAATGTCGATACAAACAAGTTTTGTGTCAACACAGAAGAGCCGAAACTTTCAGGACCCAAAAAGAGTCAACACAAATTAGTTTTGTATCGACACAAAAGTGATCCTCACTTTTGTTATTCGGAAGTTTGGGTCGACACAAATAGAAATTGTGTCGACACAAAACAACGAGGCCACCTGCAAATTTTGAGGTGTCGATATCAATTAAGGATGAGTCGACACAAAAGTCCCGAGGCTGCCTGTAAAATTTAGTGTCGACACCAAAGAAGACATGAGTAGACACAAAGTGCCTCCTCTCGGATTCGAAAAACATTTGAGGTGTTAACACCAATTGAAGATGAGTCGGCACAAAAGAACCGAGGCTTTTTACAGAAATTCGTGTCGGCACCAAAAGCAAGTTGAGTCGACACAAAGTGGTTCCTCCGAATGCTGAAGTTTCAAATGAGTCAACACCAGATCCAATTGTGTTGACACCATGATGTTGGTAAGGTAGAATGCAAAATTGTGTCGACCCCTCAGAAAGTTTGTGTTGACCCAACCACTTAAGGGACTTTGCCCCAGACATTTTGTGTTGACACCGGCGACGAAAATTCAAATTGCGACAGATCTCAACGGTTGAATTTTTGGCATTTATTGCTTCCACCTACCTCCAACGGTCATGAATGCACAAGAGCCTATATAAGGATTAACTTCTTAGCATTTAATCCAACTGGAGATTTAAATTTACTGTTCCATTACTTGAATCAATCTCAAAAATCTCAAGCTCTCATTTATTGCTGAATCTCCAGCTCTTGTTCATCATCTTTCTTTACCTCCTCATTTATTGTAAATTTTTTCTGTAAAGAGAGTGAGTGATTCTCATTATTACACTTTATTTATTGTAATCAAATGTGAGTCACCCTTTATTCTTTGAGTGAGTGAGTAAATCTCATTAAAGAAGAGTTCAAGAGAGATTAAAAGAAAACAGGGGCTTATTTTCATAGGATCTTCTTGAAACTGTTAGACTTGTGAATGTGCCCGTAAATATTCAGTTCATTCAAGCGAAGTCTTGAAGATTGTAAAGGCTTGAAATACGCCCGTGAAGTATTCTATATAGTGAAAATACTCAATGGAGAACTTGAGGAGTGGACGTAAACTAAGATAAAGTCGAATTACTATAAATCCTTGGCGTCCTATTCTATCTCTCTATCCCTCATCTTTTAATATTTGCATTGCTTCAATATTAGTTTAATTTGCTTTATTTGATTACAATATTAAAAGGGTTTCTAAAAAGGTTTTTAGATTGTTATTTATTTTTAAAGACCCAATTCACCCCTTCTTGGGTTGCCTTGTTCTAATAATTAGTATCAAAGTTTGGGCTCTTGTCTTTAACTTAACAGTCTAAGAGTTTTTATATTTTTATTTATTTTTTAAGCACAAGTGGTACTTGTCTACAGCCGAGACTGAGTATATTGCAGCTAAAAATTGTTGTGCACAAGTCCTGTGGATGAAATAACAATTAGAGGACTATAGTTTTCACTTAGATTATATCCCTATTAAATGTGATAATGCTAGTGCAATTAATATATTCAAGAACTCTATACAACATTCAAGAACCAAGCACATAGAGATTAGACATCACTTTATAAGAGATCATGTGCAAAAAGAAAATATTGAACTTGAATTTATAGGCACAAATTACCAGTTAGCGGACATTTTCATAAAATTCTTAAATGAAAAAAGAATATGCTATATAAGAAGAGAACTTGGTATGCTATGAGCTCTAATTTTATGATTTATATGCCATACTAACCATGTTTTTTTATTGCATTTCAAAGCATTTAATATTCTCTCTTGAATGTTTTCATGTGTCGACACTACTTGAAAAAGTGTCGACACAAATGTGTGTAATGTTGAAACAAAACTGTATAGAAGTGGCACTGTGTGAAAAGTGTCGACCCTTTTCTATTCAGTGTCGACACCATCGTAGTTCCCTGACTCTCGGTAAATTTGTGTCGACACAAATCTAAATTGTGTCGACCCAAATAGCCGAATGTGTGGACACCATCTGAAAATGTGTCGACACCAATTCTATGTTTCGATACCCACACTCGATACGAATCGTGTCGACACCAAAAATAATTTGTGTCGACACAAATCGTTAAGTCTATATATAAACATGTCGGTCCCACAAACAGTCACACCATTCCCTCTCTCTCTAAAAACTGTTCATCTCTCGCTTTTTTTTCTCTCAAATCCAGAGTTGACTCCCCATCTTCTTCCTCAATCCAAACTCAAATCCCTCACAATGATGCCAAAAACGATGGGAAAAGGAGCAAAGAGGATCGGAGAAGGAACTTCCTCAATCCCTAGGACATCAAAACAGAAGAAGACAACCTCTAAGATGGCGACGGCAACGGCAACGGCAACGGCAACAGCAATAGCAACAGTACCAGAGAATGTAGCCTGATCAAAGGTAATCTCCTTTAAAACCCCCAAATTTGTCAACTTTATTTTTCTTCCTTTGCAAATTGTAAAATTTATCCCGGTTGATCCATAGACTTTTCGTTTTTCGATTCTATAGAAATAAGATTCAGAGATCTCTTTTCTAGTCTTGGGTGGGAAAGGCTACTTCAAATTAAAGAACCTCACTATCCCACATTGATTAAATCTTTCTATGCACGCTTTCACATATCCTTAGTTTCGACCACCACCATCACCACTTGGGTGAATGGTAAAGATATAGTTTTGACCCCCTCATCCTTAAACGAAATCATTTGCATCCCCAAAGGGGATATTTATGTTTATCATAGCCAAAAATCTATTGAGGTTGAAGGCTTTTCGTTTATTGAATCTGTTAAAAATATTTTTGAGAATGATGACATCCACTCCTCCAAGCCGTTAGAAGCCAACTCCTTGAAATCGAAAATGCGCATCCTACATGTTGGGAATGTACATTGAAAAGTCATGCTTTTTATGTATTTTATTCTAGATCCCTGGCATATTAATGAGAAACATTTGAGATGATTTTGCAT